>CM042156.1:2353328-2390828 GCA_023376005.1 Doryteuthis pealeii
AATCCATTTATTTTTGGTTGTTGTCTCTTTCTGTTTCTTTCTTTTACTCAAGTTTTCCAATTTCTTTCCTTCTTTCTTTCTTTTCCTCATCTATTGTTAGTTACTTTCTTTCAAGGATCTTTCTGTCTCACTTCTTTTTTTTATCTCTTTTTATTTTGTTAACGACAAAGTTTATAACATAAGGATAGTGTCAACACAGGTAAATTGAGGCATAACTTCGAGGTTCTAGTTTAGCGGAAGTGAGCATATAAAAATGATGCTAGGCATATACCAAATAACTTTAAATTCATTCTACATTGGAAAGGTATGAATCCATTTTGTTCTTTCTCCAGCATAGTAAATAGTAGACAAAACTGGGATACTTTAATCTTGGTTAAGTTAGTAATCTAGAAGAATGAAAAACTCTGAATTCATGCCAGCTTTACTCTGCCTTAAAAAATTGACTCCTATCACATACATTTTTACTATTTGAATTAAAACCAAAAACTTAAAGATACATGTTTTAAAGGAAAAGTACATCACTGTGTTTTATCAACACATATTGCCTTTTAAATGAAAACATGGAAGGGTTGGGTAAATAGAACAATAAGTCAGAAAATGGAATTGCAACTCGAGTTGAATATGATTAAAATAAGCGTAATCTTTTTATAGGCATTCTTATTTAATTTGTTAGTCTTTCTAAAGTTAATTATTTCATTACATTAAAACTTAAATACTTATACCTGCAGGAGGTGGATCATTGAATATTATTTATTACCTTCAGAATGTGTACTTTATTTCATATTAAAGAAATGAAACATTGGGTTTATTCTTATTTATTTAATTTTTATAAAATTAATTGTTTGTGTTCACTTCATTGCTAATGCCCTTGGAAAAATAAATGCGATCCATCTCGTTCACCCTCCCAAAGTTTGTTTTTTGTTTTGTTTGCTTTTGTTTTATGCATATCAATCGTGTGCGTCATTTAATGCGACAAAGTTTTTGAAATAAATTCATCTTATGGATATCTCCAATTTTTCTATAACACATTTTTTCATTTAACCATACATGGACCCTAACAGTACTACCACTCCAGATCTAAGTAGACCAGGGAGAAATGGTGATGAAGCGGATGTTCTACAATCCCGTAAGAATTCCAGAACTGAACCTCACTATCAGTTAGTTTAACGTCATACCAGGCATGAAGCACCCTCAGCCACTGCTTTCTAGCACACATATGATAAAAAGTGTTGGGCTGCCATAAGGCAATATGATCAGGGCAATAATAAGGTGCTAGCTGACATGACCAGCTGATTATCCGAAGGGGTTTCTGCAGCCACCCGTCTAGCCAAAGTAAAGCCAAAGTAGGGTGTTGCCCACAAGTTTGAATGCCATTAAACAAAGGATTCCAAACATAATCCAACACATTAAGAAGGATAAGCAGCTATTGTTATTGATTTAATTACGTAGACGTTCAGAAAAATTCTTCAAAATTCATGGAATTAAAATAAAAATATTCTCATACAGGTAATTAGATTTCCTTTAGCACACAAGGACTCTTTAGAATTGTTGAAAAGGTCAGTTTGAAGAATGTGCCTCAAAACAATGGGAACACCTGTTACTGATGCACGTACCATCTCTTAAATGGGTTGAGATGAAACAAATCAGATCCACTAGCTATTGCAGCAAACAAAATGCCAGTCCATTTCAGTTGGTCCTGCACACTGGTCCATATAATCAACTGTCCTACTGACAGAATTCTACTATTCACTGCCAAAAAGCACTAAATTCACTTACAGAACTTCCAGTTTCAGTTACACACTTGTTGAATTGTCTACTACCAGAACCACAAGGACTTCTGGCTGGAAGAAATAAGAACACAAAGTTGCCTAAAGAATTCCTAAATATTTAGATGTATTTATGCATGCTTTATCATATATTTAGGGTGGGTTAGCTATCCGGTAGAGCGTTGACTAGAAGACCACAAGATTTCCTCGTTCAATTACCGGCTCTTGCCAACTCAGATATGAGTAGCACAGGGATGTTCTGTGCAGTAAAGTGAGAAGCTGGTGTTATGTGTGGCGCTCCACCACAGATGCCTCCTTGGTCTAGTGCTAGTGAAAAGGAGATAGGACTCTCTTGCTGTCTGGCTGATACTGACTTCAGGCCACCCTGACAACTTACTTTACTCTCTTATAACATATTTATACATATTTACACAGTTTTTTAAATAGAGTACAACTAATTTGAATCAGAGTTTTCCTTCTTAAGAGACAGGTCTATCAAATATTTACCCAAAGCTTGGTAATTGCATTCATACCTTTGCTAAGATTAGTTAGTTGGTTGGATTGTATGGGCATGTCAAACCTTGTTGGTTTATTTTATGCCAAAGACATTTTGTTTTATTCATTCTTGATGGGTATTCAATGTTTTTCAAAACTCAATTTTTATAAACACATTTTATAAACTCGTTTTCTATTTAACCCATAGATGGGATTCTAACAGTTTTACACTCTGGATGAGAGTGGACCTGGGTAATGGCAATGTAGAGTGCTCTACACATTCCGAATTTGGAACTTCATCATTAGATTCAGTTTACCTTTACTAAAATCACATGCACTATGTGAACGCAACAAGCCTGGTCCTGGATTCAAATTTGACTCACTGAGTCATTTCCTACTACAATAAACTATTATTTGTCAAAAGTGTTTCCAATAATTTATATCAAAGCCACAGAAGATTTTGGAATGGAGGTTTTGTAATCATAACCTTTGAACAAAGTACTGCAACTACATACATAAGCTAATTTAAAGGAGTGACCCCTTAAACTTGAGTAGGTGCAGTTAAGGAAGCTTTTTAATGAAGGGTTAACATGTGAATTGTTGCTTAAGAGGAGAAGATAAGAATGAATATATTCTTTAAACCCAATATATATTGAACAAGAATCTGAGTTAAGCTCCAAGTCGAGACGTATGTGTGTACGTGTGTGTGGCTGTTAGTTTAGTACCTTGTGGCAGCAAGTCTGTTTGATATTCCTTAAAATCCTAAGTATAAAAGAATGTTGTTTCAGTAGATAATTCTTGTAGTAGAATGTCTATTTTATTCCTTGATATTCTAGGCAGAAAATGTAGTTTTTTAGTACTCTTTTATAGGTCTTCATTTTAGAAGGTTAGATGACTTAAATGTGTTCTACATTATTTCTGATTGGCTAATGTTTAATGGAAATGCATGCTGCTGATGTTGGGGAAAGTTCATAAATATGAGTGGAATTTGGCATACATCTTATATCTAGATAGTCCAACAATTTTCTCTGAACATAATATGGAACAAGAGATACAAGTTAATCTCCAAGTACAGGCATGTGTGTTGTATCAGTTAGAGATGCCTTCTTATCAACTCACAGTGTCAAACTTTGATTGACATTTTAGTAGTTTGAGTTTATGTATATATATATTCTTTTTTTAAACCCGTACAAAAAGCAGCTATACAGCCACTTACCTCCAATTCCACAAACCATCCAACTAAGATAAACAAGACATGCTGGACATTGCAAGGAGAAGTAAGGACAAACTCATCAGAGAAGTACTCCATTGGACATTCTACTCATGGACACACTGTGTTGGATGACCAGCAAAAATGTAGATACAGATAGTGAAAACCATTCTGAGGAGTTGTGATGAGTGAAATGGATGGTGCTAAGAGACAGTCATAGGAATATATACAGTCAAATCGAATTGATGATAAAAAAAGAAAAAGAAAAAGAAAAAAAATACAAGAAAAAATACAATTATATCACCCCTGGAGGTTGGGGAAATGTATGAATAAAAAATGAATTTGACCATGTGCCTGTCTAAATAAAAGATATACGTGGTCTGAAGAAGCTCCGTGGGCCCTAGATACCCACGAATGGAAATGGTCCATAACCACGATACCCATAGTATTTAAGGCCTTTTTATTCACAAATATATATATGTATTTCAATACATAACAGAAGATGGAGTATGAGGATAAATAAAGATCGACTCACAGTGAAACTTAGAGTAGTAATTTTAGAAACTTGTGTTTGTATCTACAAGATGTGCCATAAAAGTATCGAGATTGCTGTATTTACCAAGATAGAAATGAACAATGAATGGAACTTTAATTTTTTTTTTCAGAATACAAGGTATGTCAAAAAGTATAAAAAAATCTCAATACTTTTTTGACACACCTTGTATATGAAACTAAAGTGTTTGATTATCATAATTCAACATATAGGGTGTTTCAAAAATTTGAACACATCTATAGTAGTAAGTAAAAAAGTAAAGTCGACGGGGCGGCCTAAAGTCGGTATCAGCCAGTCAGCGAGGAGTCTATCCCTTTTCAATAGCGCTAGACCAAGGAGATTGTATTTAGCATCGAGGTGGAGCGCCACACCTCATCAGCTCCTTACTTTACCGCACAGATCCCTGTGCTACTCATACGCTGAGTTGGCGAGGACGGTATCGAACTAGGAACCTTGTGGTTTCTAGCGAACGCTCTACCGACTGAGCTATATTTTAATTTCAAACAGTCAACACATTCTTGGAACCTCCCACAGGTGCCTCCTTTATAATATTAATCCTGCTATTCTTATAAAGTACTCCCATGGAGATGTTAACATTTTTTTTACTCATATGTGGAATGTATTGACAGAGATGGTGAACAGGTAGAGACAGTTTGAAATTAAAGTTATTATAAAGGTACTCCCATAAAATAGTTAATATTTTTGAATCACCATGTATATATATTTATTCAACAGTTTGCTTGAACTCAGAAAGTATATGTCTATGTAAAACATTTGTTTTCATGTAGTGCAAAGAAAGCAAAGTATAGTTGATAAATACAATTTATAGAGAAATGTGAATATGTGGCTTGAACGATGAAGATGAACTGTTTGCCACAAGGGTGTAACAAAGCAGTGGCATCAATTTTTACTTTTGCCTTACTCTCCTGAGTGGCCACAGACAATTGGATATAAAAACAAGCCTCTTCCATAACTTGACTGTTCATTCTCTCTAACAATAGAGTTCTGAATGAAAAAAGAATTCTCATCTAAAGGTGTTGTAATCTATACTCTGCTTCTGGCTACCAAAGATCATTGACCTAATCATCAAACTTTTGATATTATAGTATTAAAAAAACTTGAAAGATATGATGGAAAACAGTCATCAAACTTATATAAATAATATCAAACTTAGGGCTGTGTTTAGATATTTAGTTGAGCATCATAAATATTTGTCTCAGACAAAATTATTCAGTTAATACAGAATCAGTGAGTAGGTTTGGCAGTCATATATATATATATATATATATATATAATATATATATATATATATAAGGAGTTTTTGGAAATTTCTTTAAATTTCTAAAAGCCTTTAAGTTTTTGGTCAAATAAATTTATTACAGAATGACAGTTTATTGAGTTGTTTCCTTTCTTTCAAAAGGATATATATACATCTAAATAGGCGAAATCAACAAAACCACCAATAACTATAACCACACAATAACAAAACCTTTTTAGAATACATAGACCAAACCAAGACGACCAATATAAACAATACACAAAAAGAATCAAAACCCAAAATAATTAACCTCTCCGCACATAAATAGACGATAATCAAATTAATTTACTGAAATTAGGGCTAAATTTTGCCCTACCCAAAACCCAATCTAGACGAACTAAAAAAAGATCTCAAAGAATTTGAACGAAAATTTAGACTCATAGAAATGTTCCAAAATAAAAACAATCCAGATGATTCTTTAGTAAAAAACAAATCTAAATTCTTCCAGAAAAATGCAAAAAAATAGTGAACTAAATACATTTTTGAAAAACTCTGGAGCATCAATTTACAGAAAAGAAAAACACACACAAACAACCTATCACATAAACAAAAACCAAGCCTTAAAACCTACAGAAAACAATGACATATCATAAAAGAAGCTGACAAGAAGTGCAATAGTCATCCTAAACAAAAATACTATAAATTCAAAAATCAACGAATACTTAATGACAATACTACCTACAAACCAATAGACACAAACATAGATAAAAATATAATATCAAAATTACAAATTCTGCACAACACACAGACAAATACTAACAAAAAAGGAAAAGGCCTTCTAAACCGATTTCCCCCACAAAACAAGCAACTTCTACGGATTACCAAAATCCACAAATCAAAAGAAATCAAAACAGCAATCATGACACAAAAAATCAGAATATATAGAAAACAAGGACCCTAATGACCTTAAATTTAGACCTATAGTAGCAGGACCAGCATGTCCCACAAAACAGAAATTAGCAAACTAATAGACATCCTACTTACAGCCATTCCTAAAAAAGATAAAAAGTTACGTTAGAGATGACATCCAATTCCTAAACTACATACCACAAAAAGTAGACCCTGACACACTCATGGTAACATTCGACGTTACCAGTTTATATAGCAATATCCCCCATGAATTAGGAAAAACAGCCATCTCATTTTGGATTGAGAAATACCCAGAAATGTTACACTCTAGATTCAAAGGAATTTATCATTGACGGTATAGAACTCATCCTAAACAATAACTCCTTTCAATTCAACAACAAAAAACTACATACAAACACTAGGAACTGCTAGGGGACAAAGATGGCGCCAACCTATGCCACCTAACCCTAGCATATTTAGAAGAACACCTATACGATAAAATAGAACAAGAATATGATAAACAATATCAAAATGAACTTTATAAAATCATGGAAAAGTATTTAGATGACTGTTTATATTCTGGAAATGCTCATGGGTGACATCAACAAAATACACGAGCTATTACAAAACCTACACCCAAAAATAAAATTCACTATAGAATACAACTTAAAAAACTACCATTCCTAGATATCACCATTAAAAATATAAATGGTCAAATTATCACAGACATTTACCACACCCACAGACACACAACAATACTTACACTTCAAAAGCCACCACCCTAAAAACTGCATAAAATCCATCCCTTATGCACTTGCACGTAGGATATACACCATAGTCACAGATAAAAAACCTCCAACAAATCCGTTCTAAAAGAATTACAAAAAACCCTCCTCCAGAGAGGCTACCCCACAACACTAATTAACAAAGGATTTGAATTAGCGGAGAGAATACCACTAGAACATTTAAGAACCCCCAAAAAATAACAACGAACAACAACTAGCATATGTCTCCAACATATAACAAAAACAACCCTGAAATATTCACAAACATATTACACAACTTGAAAATAATGAAAAAATTAAAAATATATTAGACACAACAACAATAATCAAAAGCAAAGACAGCCAAAAAATTTAAAACAAAATTAACTTCATCCAAATTTGGGACACAAGCTACACAGGGTGTCTCAAAATGCGGAAAACAGAAGATGTGGGGTATGCAACATAATAATAGAAGAACAACCTACACCTTCAAAAACCCTACACAACTTTCAAAATAAATAGAAATCTTGACTGTTACCTCAAAAATGTAGTTACAAAATAGAATGCACAAACTGCGAGAAAATATACATTGGATGCACATCATCACTAAACAAAGAATCTCACTACACAAAAGCAACATTAGATTAGCTAACAATAGAAACCTATACGTATCGAAACATATCCACGAATGTAGTCAGGGACAATTAGAGTGCTACCAATATATCAAACTGATGACTATACTCTACTTCTAATTAAAGAAAAACATTCATAGATAAATACAAACCCGAATTAAATCGAATTTAACCACACACACACAATAACACTACTCCATAAGCAAATATGATCTACTAAATAAATCCACAACCTATGTATATGTGTAAAACACATATGTAGGAACACAAATAAGCACCCAAAACACACAAACTGAACCTAACCAAGCAAATACATATACACAACAATAAAAACAACTTACTACACAAACATGTAAACCACAAAACAAAATATACAAATTATATAATATTAAATATAGAACAGACCAAGATACATACATACATACATATATTACATACATAGGAACTGACTGGGTAGATAGATAGATAGATAAAAATGAAAAGAATAAGATAGATAGATATGTACAGAATAAGATAGATAGATAGATATATATATAGACAAATATAAAAAACAGAGATAGATAGATATAAACACATCGAAATAGATAGATAGATTCATAGATCCATATATAGATAGATACGAACAAACACAGAGGGATATATAGTTAAATAGATTGATAAATATGAACAGACTGAGATAGATAAATAAGATAGATAGATACATAGATAGACATAAACACACTGAAATAAATAGATAGATAGATTGCTATATCATTAAAAAAAAAAAAAAAAAAAAAAAAAAAAAAAGTATGTATGTATGTATATATATATATATATATATATATATACAGATAGATATAGATAGATAGATAGATATTCAACTTACTAAAACAGATAGATAGATAGATAATAGATAGATATCAACTTACTAAAACAGATAGATAGATAGATAGATAGATATCAATTGAATGAAATAGATATATAGATATGAACAGACTGAAATAGATAGATAGATATAAACAGACTGAAATAGATGGATAAAGATATAAACAGACTGAGATAGTATAAACAAAGTAAGATAGATAGATAAATAGATAGAAAGATAGTTTGAATAGACTTAAATTTAATTCTTAATTCAACTCTTAAGTATATATATATATGTACACATATACACACTGAGTACAACCATATACATACGCACGCACACACACACACACACATACAAGGTAAACATAGACACATATACGTAGACACACACATACACACACCCAAAAGTATAAATTTAAGTAGAAAAACATAGAATATCTTCGGAACAAAGAACAAAAAAAAATTACAAACACACACACACTTGATATATCAAATGAACATTTGATGAACTTTATCAAGACAAACCCAATTAGAAAAGTAATAAAAATAAGAAAAGTTAAAGGCTATAAAAATTCAGCTAATGACTTTATTGGTCAGCCACCCAAATGGAGGAACACCGGCTTGAGGGACTAGTGTTAAAGATGAAATTCCATTCCACCCCCATAAAAAAAAAAAAAAAAAAAAAAAAAAAAAAAGAAAGAGAGGGTGAAGTGCTCATGTGTATGTATATATATACACATACATGTAAGAATTCATTTTCATATTATCAAACCAAAGCCTGAAGAAGATACCAGAAGATCTGAAACACGTGTTGCACATGTAAAACAAAAAGAATAAAAAAAATTTTTTTCTGAGAACAAAATACATTTTGCGGACCTTCCTTTTTTATAAAATATACATCTAAATATATAAAGGAGAAATGTTGGTATGTACGTGTCGACGTATAACTCCAAAACGGGAGGTCAGTCAAATTTTAAATCTTAATTCAGGAATAAAAGTTTATTCTAAAACTGGACGTTATTTTCTGAACAACCTATTTATCAGAATTTGTAACCAAATGTAGGCATAAAATAAATTCTTATTAAGCCATCTCAAAACTAACGACCCCAAAAGTCTAAAACTTTTAAAACTTAAAAATTCAATGAATAAATAAAATAATAGAAGATAGATAAATGAAATGAATAATATAGAATAAAAAAAATGAATAAATAGAATATAAAGATAAAGATAATTCAAAAAAATAAGATAGATAAACAAATAATAGATAAAAAAAGAGAAAACAATTAACAAATAAATGAAGAAAATATATGAAGAAAAATAATAACCTTGTTAATTGATGACAGAAATTCATAGATTTTCAGGGATTATAGAACTGATTAAAAACACTTTTTAAATCATTATTTAAGCAATAAAAGTTGATTTAATGTTTGAGATTATTTTATGATCAACCGAATAGAATTAAGTAATAATAACATTTTTTTCTTCATACATGATCTTGATATTACTTAATGTCAAAACTTGAAGATATTTTCCAAGTCAGACTAAGCTGATATTCTCCCTTGCCGGGATATATATTTTGATGGGTTGACGATGGAGGAAATCCAGTCTAAAGTTCATTAAGAGCTGGATAACTATTTTTTTGTTTTTTCAAGAAGTAGTATTATTTCCGCATAGAAAAGGTTAAAATATAATCCATTAGAGACAAAATCAATATGTATGCCAGCAGATATGTAGAGAAAGGGGATACAAAGTTGTTTTAAATCAGGCTTAAAGTAACCTGGATTTGACAGTCTCTCCAAAGACTTAAATCAGTGCTTTGTAATAACTAGTGATCGGTCGGTAAATCTCTACTGAATATTTTGACAGACAAGAGTCTCGGCTAAAACAAGAAAGACTGAGAAATAATTAAGAAAATAACAAAAAACAAAGATAAAAAAAAAAGAGAAATAATGATAACAAAATGTAGGAAAAGAGTTTTGTTTTCATTTCTTGATTTTTAGAGACTGATTGTGCCAGTTTATTTTTGGTTTGTGCTGCCAAGTGAGTTGCAATGCTGGAGCAAAAAGTTGAAAATGATGAGTCGAATAATACCAGAAAGAAATAATGAGATAAAGATGACAGAAAGGAAGGTGGAGAAAAATAGTATAAAGTTAAGTGAAATTGAAAAATTGAATGATATTTTTAGAAAATAAAATAAAATGAATGCAAGAGAAAAAAAAAATGTAAAAAAAAACAAAAAAAAAAACAAATAATGAAAAAATAAACGTAAATTGGATTTAAAAAAATTGGTTATGTTAAATATGGTGGGAAAGACAAATGCAAAGAAAAAGCAATGCGAGTCGGCCAAAGTGTGAGATTAAAAACCTATCACAAAGAGGTGGAAGAAATAAGTGTAAAAGAAAGAGGATATTTTTTAAAAGATCTCATGCCAAAACAAGTTGCTAATTCTCTGATGTTTAAGACTAAATAAAAGTGAAATACACTTGATTTACTGACAGACTTCTTGGTAAATGGTTTCCTATAGAGAATCACTATTCTAAGAATGAGATATTTATAGGAGAGGGAAAAAAATTCAAAACTTAATAAAAAAATTAACATTTCTTAAAAATCTTTGTTATATAGACTAGTTAATGAATATATACTTTTTTATTGATCTGACTGAGTAGATAGAGCAAAGGACTGGTAAAATGAGAGATTTATAATAAATCTAGAAGAAAAGTCATGCTCTGTTGGTGGGGCTTAGAATATGATGATTGTAACCCCTGCATAGTTGGTTGGTTGGATTTTATGCATGTCAACCCTTGTTGGGTTATTTTATGCCAAAGACGTTTTGATTTATTTTAATTCTTGGGGGGGATTCAAATCTTTTTTATTTTAAACTCAATTTTTTCTATTTAATCCATAGGTGGGACCCTAAAAAGTTACTACCACTCCGGTTCAGAGTGGACCTGGGAGTAATGGTAATGAATGGCTACTTCACACTCCCAGAGCCCCAAGATTGGAACTTCACCATTAGATGAAGTTTAATGTCATACCCAGGACACTATTAATAGATTGGTTGGTTAGATTTTATGGAATGTCAACTCTTGTTGGGTTATTTTATACAAAGACATTTTGATTTATTCACATATTGATGGGTATTCAATTTTTTTTTCTTTAAACACATTTATTTCTATTTAACCTATTGATAGGAGACTAATAAGTACTAACACTCTGGATCAGAGAGTATCCAGTTCTGAAGATCTGGTGTATGAGTACCACTCATTGCTATTACTCTCAGGTCCACTAATTGTAGTACTTGTTAAGTTAAGTTGATGGTTTAAATAGATCAGTTTAAAAATTATTCATATTCAATTGGCCTTATGCAAAAAAAAAACTTATAAAGAAACAACTACACAAAAAAATGTAAATATGGACATGATTCCACATCGCAAGATCAAATATAATCCCATTAAAATCAATCAATCAATCCTAATCTTTATTCAAATGTAGTCCATCAAAATCTATTACTTAAAAGTAAAATCCCATATTGGATAGTTGCACAAATGCCTTTGTACGGGTGCGATAAAAATATCTCCCCGATTTTAAACTGTCACTTGTGTGGTGCAAGTGAACTTAGACAAGTTGCAATGATAGCTCCATCAAACTAATCTCTTACCATCTTTTGTTCAAATAAGACAATCTTGAAGCACCCCACCCCAGCAGCTGTATGGCCTCTTGCTTCCTTATCACACAAACCATTAAAGTAAGAAAAGACATACTGGACACTGATGGTGAAGCAAGGGACAAACGCATAAGTGATGTTCTCATGTGGATAAAAAACAGATTTATTAGTAGAAAGATAGATAGATTGATAGATAGATAGATACAAACAGATTCAGATAGGTAGCTAGATAGATAGACTGACATAAAGAGACTATTAGATAGATTTCTGTGCTTCCATATACAGAGAGAGGACAAAAATACCTCCCAGATTTTAAACTGTCTCCTTTGTGTGCAAGAAAACTAAGACAAGTGACAATGTTGCTCCATCTAGCTGTCTTTTCAATTTCTGTTTGACAGTCAATCCCAACGCAGAGAAAGCATGATTACAGTGTCAGAGATTGCCACAACAGACTGTCTCACAGTCTGAGTATTTCTGGAGTTTAAGATCTTCCAGGAAGCTATCTTTTAATGATGATCCGTAATTCTGAAATTTTCAACCATAGCCTTTTTTTCGATTTTTCTATCTCAAACAGTATCATTCCAACTTTGCATGAGTCCAAGTCAAAATTTTAACTGATCTATCTGAAAATGAAATGATAAATAATCATATCTGAAAAAACAAAATTGTAAGACATTAGCTAGATGGAATACCAGTACCATTTGCCTATGTTGTACCATGCAGCGTGACAGTTACAATTGTGGAGGCATTTCTTCCACACCCTGCATATAAAAAGATGAGTGGAAAGTTTTTACTGAGCAAACTCTAGTACCATGTAGGTATTATTTAGTGTGTTAAAATACTGGCAATCACAAACATATATATATATATATATATATATATATATACCCAAAATGCATTATATATATACATATACACACATACCTAAAAACGCACACACATAAAAATAAAATATATATAATATATTATTATATGCACACAAAAACACACACATGTTATTTACATGAACCTACACACATATATAAATAAATAAATAAATAAATATATATATATAATATATTAGAGAGAGAGAGAGAGAGAGATACATATATATATACATATGTACCACACAAAAATATATGTATATACACAAAATGCACACACACACACTCATATATATATATATATATATATATATATATATATATACGCACACAACATATACACAAATACATACACACATATTATATATATCCTACACACAAATTTGTTACAAAAGTGTATATAAATACATGTGAATATTGAGTTATCAGTGTTTATATACATCTATCTCATATATACAAAAGGTATTCTAAGGTTGAAAATTGGGAAGAAATAATTGCTTTCAACATGAAATGTTTAATTTTAGTTTAGTGGATGGAAATTGGTCTGTTGCTTAAGTAAACTGTAATTGGAAATAGAAGCAGAAGAAAAAAAAATGAGATTATAAAAGGGAAGCACTGAATTTTTATTTCCTTTTATATTCAGACATAACTTGGAATCTTTTTCTGGCTTAAACAACATTTTTTTTTCAATCCTGCTAAAAAAACATAGATAATAGTTTCTATACACCAAACTGGAAGAAAGATACAAAAAAAAGGGTATATGTGTATGTAAAAATATGTTTATATAATAGACTAACATGAAAATGTGTCTGTTATAGAAATACATACTTGGCAATTCTAGTTTGGTCATTTTAGTTTGGCAGGTTTATATGAAAAAGGAATTTTCCAAGCTGATGGTTGGTTGGATTTTATGCATGTCAATGCTTGTTGGTCATTTTATGCTGAAGACGTTTGTTTTTATCCATGGGTATTGAAAATTCTTGTTTTTTAAACTCAATTTTTTTCTATTCAACCCATAGATGAGATCTGAACATGAACTACCACTTAGAGTTAGGGTGGACCTTGGAGTAATTGTGATAAAGGGTACTCCACACTCCCCAGATCTCCAGAATTGGAACTTCACCATTAGATGCAGTTTACATCATACCAGGACACTAAGACCCTTAGCTACAGCTTTTCTAGCACATGTATGATGAAAGGGTTGGGGTCCCGCCATAAGGGCAATAGTTTCAGGAAAATTCCTATTGGTGCTAGGAGTTGATGTGACCAGTCGACTGATTGGAGGAGGCCTCTCTGAACAACTGTCTAGCCTAAGTAAGGCCAAAGTGTAGTGTTGTATGTCTACTGCTCATCACCAAGATTCTGTCCTTAAGTATCATGTATCACCACCACGGTCAACAGGTGGCTCTATTGGAGGTTTTTTTTTTTTAACTCTCTTCAGAGGTGTAGTCAGTGGATTCTACAGCCGCAACTGACAAGGGTGGAATTGAAATGGAGAAGGATTTTACCTAAAGTGTTGGTGGGTCTGAGTTGACCTAATGGTTTACATGAACACATGTAAAAAAAAAATCAAGAAATTAAGCTGAAACAAATCTTGAATGAGACTATTTTTCTGACATATAGATGGCACCACTAATAAAATATCTATATGATTTTTATAAGTTCTAACCTTCAAAATGGCACGTGTCAAAAGGTGAGTCCAATTAGATTATTATTATAAATTACAATTATTAAGTGAAGCTACTGTTGCAAATTTTCAAACCAATGAAAAAATCTGAATGCATGTGTTGATAAAGCATGGATTTCTGATGGGAAAAATACTGTTCAAGAAAAGCAATGGCGTGATATGTTGTATTTGGACTTGTTCCATTGGAAACATCATCTTTTAACATCTTTCATGAAGCTATATAAAATTTATATAAGACTTTTATTTGTAGGAAAAAATTAATATCTTTATTGTAAAAATTGTATACAGGATTATTATGAGACAGAAATGGTCATAGGTTGCTACTTATAATTCAACACTATTTATTTAATGATGAAACAAGCAATAAAACTAAGAATGAATATAATACTGATTCTTTAGGAAGTATATATAGTAAAGACTTATTCAGCTTATATATGAAAATATAGTAATTGGAGTCTTTTCCAAATATCAGCAACTTGAAGATTCAAGTTTAGAAGAGTATGATATTAGATGTGTTCTTCCAAGACAAAATATTAGAAAATCTATCTAAGACTGAGTTCAGCGTGTCTTTTACACACATAATGAATAGAGAGTATGAATGTAGTGTAACCTTTGAAACTCCTTTTTATAATACAACCGGAAGTGCTCACCTCAACAGCCATCTGCTCATATGGCTGTTGAGGCTGAGCACTTCCGTTGTAATTATAAAAAGGAGTTCCAAGGTTACACTACATTCATACTCCTATTCATTTATGTGTGTAAAAGACACGCTGACAGTCCTTAGAATAGATTTTCTAATATTTTGTCTTGGAAGACACATCTATATACATACTCTTCTAAACTTGAATCTTCAAGTTTGCTGATATTTGGAAAAACTCCAAATTACTATATTTCATATATAAGCTGAATAAGTCTTTACTATAATATACTTCCTAAAGAATCAGTATTATATTCATTTTCTTAGTTTTATTGCTTGTTTCATCATTAAATAAATAGTGTTGAATTATAAGTAGCAACTATGACCATTTCTGTCTCATAATAATCCTGTATACAATTTTTACAATAAAGATATTAATTTTCCTACAAATAAAAGTTATATAAATTTATATAGCTTCATGAAATGTAAAAGATGATGTTTCCAATGGAACAGAGTCCAAATAAACACATATCACGCCATTGCTTTTCTTGAAACAGTATTTTTTCCCATCAGAAACCATGCTTTATCAAACACATTCAATTCAGATTTTTTCATTGTTTGAAAATTTGCAACAGTAGCTTCACTTAAATAATTGTAATTTATAAACAAATTAATCTAATTGGACTCACCTTTTGACACGTGCCCATTTTGAAGGTTAGAACTTTATAAAAATCATATAGATTTTTATTAGTGTGCCATCTATATGTCAAGAAAATAGTCTCATTCAAGATTTGTTTCAGGCTTAATTTCTGATTTTTTTTTTACATGTGTTCATGTAAACCTATAGGTCAACTCCAGACCCACCAACACTTTAAGGTAAAATCCTTCTCCATTTCCAATTCCACCTTGTCAGTTGCGCTGTAGAATCCACTGACTACACCTCTGAAGAGAGTTAAAATAAAAAAACCTCCAATAGAGCCACCTGTTGACCGTGGTGGTGATACATGATACTTAAGGACAGAATCTTTTGATGAGCAGTAGACATACAACACTACACTTTGGCCCTTACTTAGGCTAGACAGTTGTTCAGAGAGCCTCCTCCAATCAGTCGACTGGTCACATCAATCCTAGCACCAATAGATTTTCCTGAAACTATTGCCCTTAGGCGACCCCCAACCCTTTCATCATACATGTGCTAGAAAGCTGTAGCTAAGGGTCTTAGTTCCTGGTATGATTGTTAAACTGCATCTAATGGTGAAGTTCCAATTCTGGAGATCTGGGAGTGTGGAGTACCCCTTTATCACAATTACTCCAAGGTCCACCCTAACTCTAAGTGTAGTTCATGTTCAGATCTCATCTATGGGTTGAATAGAAAAAATTGTAGTTTAAAAAAACAAGAATTTCAATACCCATGAATAAAAACAAAACGTCTTCAGCATAAAATGACCCAACAAGCATTGACATGCCATAAAATCCAACCAACCATCAGCTTGGAAGAATTCTTTCTTTTCACATAAACCTGCCACAACTAAGAATGACCAAAAATAGAATTGCCAAGTATGTATTTCTATAACAGACACATTTTCATGTTAGTCTATTATATAAACATAATTTTTTACATACACATATACCCTTTTTTGTATCTTTCTTCCAGTTTGGTGTATAGAAACTATTATCTATGTTTTTTAGCAGGATGAAAAAAAACTGTTGTTTAAGCCAGAAAAAGATTCCAAGTTATGTCTGAATATAAAAAGGAAATAAAAATTCAGTGCTTCCCTTTTTATAATCTCATTTTTTCTTCTGCTTCTATTTCCCAAATTACAGGTTTACTTAAGCAACAGACCAATTTCCATCCACTAAACTAAAATTTAAACATTTCATGTTGAAGCAATATTTCTTCCCAATTTTCAACCTTAGAATACCTTTTGTATATATGAGATAGATGTATATAAACACTGATAACTCAATATTCACATTGTATTTATATACACTTTTGTAACAAATTTGTGTGTAGGATATATATAATATGTGTGTATTATTTGTGTATATGGTGTGTTGCGATATATTATATTATATATATATATATATATATATATATGAGTGTGTGTGTGTGCATTTGTGATTACATATATTTTGTGTGTGTACATATGTATATATATATGTATCTCTCTCTCTTCTCTTCTATATATATATATATATATATATTATTTATTTATTTATTTATATGTGGTGTAGGTTTCATGTAAATACACATGTGTGTGTTTTTGTGGCATAAATATAAATATATATATATATATTATGTTGTGCGTTTTTAGGTATGTGTGTATATGTATATATATATGCATTTTGGGTAATATATAATATATATATAATATATATGTTTGTGATTGCCAGCTATTTTAACACACTAAATAATACCTACATGGTACTAGAGTTTGCTCAGTAAAAACTTTCCACTCATCTTTTTATATGCAGGGTGTGGAAGAAATGCTCCCACAATTGTAACTGTCACCTGCATGGTACAACATAGGCAAATGGTACTGGTATCTCCATCTAGCTAATGTCTTACAATTTTGTTTTTCAGATATGATTATTTTCATTTCATTTTCAGATTAGATCAGTTAAAAATTTTGACTTGGACTCATGCAAAGTTTGGAATGATACTGTTTTGAGATAGAAAATCGAAAAAAACTATGGGATTGAAAATTTCAGAATTACCGGATCATCAATTAAAAGATAGCTTCCTGGAAGATCTTAAACTCCAGAAAATACTCAGACTGTGAGACAGTCTGTTGTGCAATCTCTGACACTGTAATCATGCTTCTCTGCGTTGGGATTGACTGCTCAAACAGAAATTGAAAAGACAGCTAGATGGAGCAACCATTGTCACTTGTCTTAGTTTTCTGCACCACAAAGGAGACAGTTAAAATCTGGGAGTATTTTGTCCCTCTCTCTGTATATGGAAGCACAGAAATCTATCTAATAGTCTCTTATGTCAGTCTATCTATCTAGCTACCTATCTGAATCTGTTTGTATCTATCTATCTAATCTCTATCTATCTTTCTACTAATAAATCTGTTTTTATCCACATGAGAACATCACTTATGCGTTCGTCCTTGCTTCACCATCAGTGTCCAGTATGTCTTTTCTTACTTAATGGTTTGTGTGATAAGAAGCAAGAGGCCATACAGCTGCTGGGGGGGTGCTTCCAAGATTGTCTTATTGAACAAAAGATGGTAAGAGATTAGTTTGATGGAGCTATCATTGCAACTTGTCTAAGTTCACTTGCACCACACAAGTGACAGTTTAAAATCGGGGAGATATTTTTATCGCACCCCGTACAAAGCATTTGTGCAAATATCCAAATATGGGATTTTACTTTTAAGTAATAGATTTTGATGGACTACATTGAATAAATTAGGATTGATTGATTGATTTTAATGGATTATATTTGATCTTGCGATGTGGAATCATGTCCATATTTACATTTTTTGGTGTAGTTGTTTCTTTATAAGTTTTTTTTTTTGCATAAGGTCAATTGAATATGAATAATTTTTAAACTGATCTATTTAAACCATCAACTTAACCTTAACAAGTACTACAATTAGTGACCTGAGAGTAATAGCAATTGAAGTGGTACTCCATACACCCCAAGATCTTCAGAACTGGATACTCTGATCCAGAGTGTTAGTACTTATTAGTCTCCTATCAATAGGTTAAATAGAAATAAATGTGTTTAAAAAAAAAATTGAATACCCATCAATAATGAATAAATCAAAATGTCTTTGGTATAAAATAACCCAACAAGAGTTGACATTCCATAAAATCTAACCAACCATCTATTTAATAGTGTCCTGGGTATGACATTAAACTTCATCTAATGGTGAAGTTCCAATCTTGGGCTCTGGGGAGTGTGAAGTAGCCATTCATTACCATTACTCCCAGGTCCACTCTGAACCGAGTGGTAGTAACTTTTAGGGTCCCACCTATGGATTAAATAGAAAAAATTGAGTTTAAATAAAAAAGATTTGAATCCCCCCCAAGAATTAAAAAATCAAAACGTCTTTGGCATAAAATAACCCAACAAGGGTTGACATGCCATAAAATCCAACCAACCAACTATGCAGGGGTTACAATCATTATATTCTAAGCCCCACCAACAGAGCATGACTTTTCTTCTAGATTTTATTATAAATCTCTCATTTACCAGTCCTTTGCTCTATCTACTCAGTCAGATCAATAACAAAAAAGTATATATTCATTAACTAGTCTATATAACAAAGATTTTATAAGAAATGTTAATTTTTTTATTAAGTTTTGAATTTTTTTCCCTCTCCTATAAATATCTCATTCTTAGAATAGTGATTCTCTATAGGAAACCATTTACACAAGAAGTCTGTCAGTAAATCAAGTGTATTTCACTTTTATTTAGTCTTAAACCATCAGAGAATTAGCAACTTGTTTTGGCATGAGATCTTTTAAAAATATCCTCTTTCTTTTACACTTTATTTCTTCCATCTCTTTGTGATAGGTTTTTAATCTCACACTTTGGCCGACTCGCATTGCTTTTTCTTTGCATTTGTCTTTTCCCACCATATTTATACATAACCAATTTTTTTAAATCCCAATTTACGTTTATTTTTTCATTATTTGTTTTTTTTTTGTTTTTTTTACATTTTTTTTTCTCTTGCATTCATTTTATTTTATTTTTCTAAAAATATCATTCAATTTTTCAATTTCACTTAACTTTATACTATTTTTCTCCACCTTCCTTTCTGTCATCTTTATCTCACTTTATTTCTTTCTGGTATTATTCGACTCATCATTTTCAACTTTTTGCTCCAGCATTGCAACTCACTTGGCAGCACAAACCAAAAATAAACTGGCACAATCAGTCTCTAAAAATCAAGAAATGAAAACAAAACTCTTTTCCTACATTTTGTTATCATTATTTCTCTTTTTTTTTTTCTTTGTTTTTTGTTATTTTCTTAATTATTTCTCAGTCTTTCTTGTTTTACCGAGACTCTTGTCTTGTCAAAATATTCAGTAGAGATTTACCGACCGATCACTAGTTATTACAAAGCACTGATTTAAGTCTTTGGAGAGACTGTCAAATCCAGGTTACTTTAAAGCCTGATTTAAAACAAACTTTGTATCCCCTTTCTCTACATATCTGCCTGGCATACATATTGATTTTGTCTCTAATGGATTATATTTTAACCTTTTCTATGCGGAAATAATACTACTTCTTGAAAAAACAAAAAAATAGTTATCCAGCTCTTAATGAACTTTAGACTGGATTTCCTCCATCGTCAACCCATCAAAATATATCTCCGGCAAGGGAGAATATCAGCTTAGTCTGACTTGGAAAATATCTTCAAGTTTTGACATTAAGTAATATCAAGATCATGTATGAAGAAAAAAATGTTATTATTACTTAATTCTATTCGGTTGATCATAAAATAATCTCAAACATTAAGATCAACTTTTATTGCTTAAATAATGAATTTAAAAAGTGTTTTAATCAGTTCTATAATCCCTGAACATCTATTGAATTTCTGTCATCAATTAACAAGGTTATTATTTTCTTCATATATTTTCTTCATTTATTTGTTAATTTTTTCTTCTTTTATTTATCTATTATTTGTTTATCTATCTTATTTTATTTTGAATTATCTTTATCTTTATATTCTATTTATTCATTTTTTTTTATTCTATATTATTCATCTTCATTTATCTATCATTCTATTATTTTATTTATTCATTGAATTTTTAAGTTTTAAAAGTTTTAGACTTTTGGGGTCGTTAGTTTTGAGATGGCTTAATAAGAATTTATTTTATGCCTACATTTGGTTACAAATTCTGATAAATAGGTTGTTCAGAAAATAACGTCCAGTTTTAGAATAAACTTTTTATTCCTGAATTAAGATTTAAAATTTGACTGACTCCCGTTTTGGAGTATACGTCGACACGTACATACCAACATTTCTCCTTTATATATTTAGATGTATATTTTATAAAAAAGAAGGTCGCAAAATGTATTTTGTTCTCAGAAAAAATTTTTTTTATTCTTTTTTTTTACAGTGCAACACGGTTTCAGATCTTTTGGTATCTTCTTCAGGCTTTGTTGATAATATGAAAATGAATTCTTACATGTATGTGTATTATATATACATACACATGAGCACTTCACCCTCTCTTTCCCTTTTTTTTTTTTTTTTTTTTTTTTTTTTTTATGGGGGTGGAATGAATTTCATCTTTAACACTAGTCCCTCAGGCCGTGTTCCTCCATTTGGGTGGCTGACCAATAAAGTCATTAGCTGAATTTTTATTAGCCTTTAACTTTTCTTATTTTATTACTTTTTCTAATTGGGTTGTCTGATAAAGTTCATCAAATGTTCATGATATATCAAGTGTGTGTGTGTTTGTAATTTTTTTTGTTTCTTTTTCCGAAATATTCTATGTTTCTACTTAAATTTATACTTTTTGGTGTGTGTATGTGTGTGCTACGTATATGTGTCTATGTTTACCTTGTATGTGTTGTGTGTGTGTGCGTGCGTATGTATATGGTTGTACTCAGTGTGTATATGTGTACATATATATATAACTTAAGAGTTGAATTAAGAATTAAATTTAAGTCTATTCATAACTATCTTCTATCTATTTATCTATCTATCTTACTTTGTTTATAACTATCCAGTCTGTTTATATCCATTTATCCATCTATTCAGTCTGTTTATATTATCTATCTATTTCAGTCTGTTCATATCTATATATCTATTTCATTCAATTGATATCTATCTATCTATCTATCTATCTGTTTAGTAAGTTGATATCTATCTATCTATCTATCTATCTATCTGTTAGTAAGTTGTATCTATATATCTATCTATCTATCTATCTGTATATATATATATATATATATATATATACATACATACATACATTTTTTTTTTTTTTTTTTTTTTTTTTTTTTTTTTTTAATGATATAGCAATCTATCATCTATTTATTTCAGTGTGTTTATGTCTATCTATGTATCTATCTATCTATTTATCTATCTCAGTCTGTTCATATTTATCATCTATTTAACTATATATCCCTCTGTGTTTGTTCGTATCTATCTATATATGGATCTATGAAATCTATCTATCTATTTCGATGTGTTTTATATCTATCTATCTCTGTTTTCATATTTGTCTATATATATATCTATCTATCTATCTTATTCTGTACATATCTATCTATCTTATTCTTTTCATTTTTTCTATCTATCTATCTACCCCAGTCAGTTCCTATGTATGTAATATAGTATGTATGTATGTATCTTGGTCTGTTCTATATTTAATATATATAATTTGTATATTTTGTTTTTGTTTACATGTTTGTGTAGTAAAGTTGTTTTTATTTGTGTATATGTATTTGCTGTTAGGTTCAGTTTGTGTGTTTTGGGTGCTTATTTGTGTTCCTACATATGTGTTTTACACATATACATAGGTTGTGGATTCTATTTAGTAGATCATATTGCTTATGGAGTAGTGTTATTGTGTGTGTGGTTAAATTCGATTTAATTCGGGTTTGTATTTATCTATGAAATGTTTTTCTTAATTAGAAGTAGAGTATAGTCATCAGTTGATATATTGGTAGCACTCTAAATTGTCCCTGACTACATTCGTGGATATGTTTCGATACGTATAGGTTTCTATTGTTAGCTAATCTAATGTTGCTTTTGTGTAGTGAGATTCTTTTGTTTAGTGATGATGTGCATCCAATGTATATTTTCTCGCAGTTTGTGCATTCTATTATGTAACTACATTTTTGAGGTACAGTCAGATTTCTATTTATTTTGAAAGTTGTGTAGGGTTTTTGAAGGTGTAGGTTCCTTCTATTATTATGTTGCATACCCCACATTCTGTTTCCGCATTTTGAGACACCCTGTGTAGCTTGTGTCCCAAATTTGGATGAAGTTAATATTTGTTTTTAAATTTTTTGGCTGTCTCTTGCTTTTGATTATTGTGTTGTGTCTAATATATTTTTAATTTTTTCATTATTTCCAAGTTGGTGTAATATGTTTGAATATTTCAGGGTTGTTTTGTTATATGTTGAGACATATGCTAGTTGTTGTTCGTTGTTATGTTTTTTGGGTTCTTAATTGTTCTAGTGGTATTCTCTCCGCTAATTCAATCCTTTGTAATTAGTGTTGTGGGGTAGCCTCTCTGGAGGAGGGTTTTTGTAATTCTTTTAGACGGATTTGTTGGAGGTTTTTATCTGTGACTATGGTGTATATCCTACGTGCAAGTGCATAAGGGATGGATTTTATGCAGTTTTTAGGGTGGTGGCTTTTGAAGTGTAAGTATTGTTGTGTGTCTGTGGTTTGTGGTAAATGTCTGTGATAATTTGACCATTTATATTTTTTAATGGTGATATCTAGGAATGGTAGTTCTTTTAAGTTGTATTCTATAGTGAATTTTATTTTTGGGTGTAGGTTTTGTAATAGCTCGTGTATTTTTTGATGTCACCCCATGAGCATTTCCAGAATATAAAACAGTCATCTAAATACCTTTTTCCATGATTTTATAAAGTTCATTTTGATATTTTATCATATTTTGTTCTATTTTATCGTATAGGTGTTCTTCTAAATATGCTAGGGTTAGGGTGGCATAGGTTGGCGCCATCTTTGTCCCCATAGCAGTTCCTAGTGTTTGTATGTAGTTTTTGTTGTTGAATTGAAAGGAGTTATTGTTTAGGATGAGTTCTATACCGTCAATGATAAATTCCTTATTGAATCTAGAGTGTAACATTTCTGGGTATTTCTCAATCCAAAATGAGATGGCTGTTTTTCCTAATTCATGGGGATATTGCTATATAAACTGGTAACGTCGAATGTTACCATGAGTGTGTCAGGGTCTACTTTTTGTGGTATGTAGTTTAGGAATTGGATGTCATCTCTAACGTAACTTTTATCTTTTTTAGGAATGGCTGTAGTAGGATGTCTATTAGTTTGCTAATTCTGTTGGTGGGACATGCTGGTCCTGCTACTATAGGTCTAAATTTAAGGTCATTAGGGTCTTGTATTTCTATATATTCTGATTTTTGTGTCATGATTGCTGTTTTGATTTCTTTTGATTTGTGGATTTTTGGTAATCCGTAGAAGTTGCTTGTTTGTGGGGAAATCGGTTAGAAAGCCTTTTCTTTTTTGGTTAGTATTTGTCTGTGTGTTGTGCAGAATTTTGTAATTTTTGATATTATATTTTTATCTATGTTTGTGTCTATTGGTTTGTAGGTAGTATTGTCATTAAGTATCTCGTTGATTTTTGATTTATAGTATGTTTTGTTTAGGATGACTATTGCACTTCCCTTGTCAGCTTCTTTTATGACTATGTCATTGTTTTCCTGTAGGTTTTTTAAGGCTTGTTTTTGTTTATGTGATAGGTTGTTGTGTGTGTTTTTTCTTTTCTGTAAATTGATGCTCCAGAGTTTTTCAAAAAATGTATTTAGTTCACTATTTTTGCATTTTTCTGGGAAGAATTTAGATTTGTTTTTTACTAAAGAATCATCTGGATTGTTTTATTTTGGAACATTTTCTATGAGTCTAAATTTTCGTTCAAATTCTTTGAGATCTTTTTTTAGTTCGTCTAGATTGGGTTTTGGGGTAGGGCAAAATTTTAGCCCTAATTTCAGTAAATTAATTTGATTATCGTCTAGTTTATGTGCGGAGAGGTTAATTATTTTGGGTTTGATTCTGTTTTGTGTATTGTTTATATTGGTCGTTTGGTTTGGTCTATGTATTCTAAAAAAGGTTTTGTTATTGTGTGGTTATAGTTATTAGGGTAGTTTGTGTGATTTCGCCTATTTAGATGTATATATATACCTTTGAAAGAAAGGAACAACTCAATAAACTGTCATTCTGTAATAAATTTATTTGACCAAAACTTAAAAGGCTTTTAGAAATTTAAAGAAATTTCCAAAACTCCTTATATATATATATATATATATATATATATATATATATATATATGACTGCCAAACCTACTCACTGATTCTGTATTCAACTGAATAATATTTGTCTGAGACAAAATATTTATGATTGCTCAACTAAAATATCTAAACACAGCCCTAAGTTTGATATTATTTATATAAGTTTGAATGACTGTTTTCCATCATATCTTTCAAGTTTTTTAATACTATAATATCAAAAGTTTGATGATTAGGTCAATGATCTTTGGTAGCCAGAAGCAGAGTATAGATTACAACACCTTTAGATGAGAATTCTTTTTTCATTCAGAACTCTATTGTTAGAGAGAATGAACAGTCAAGTTATGGAAGAGGCTTGTTTTATATCCAATTGTCTGTGGCCACTCAGGAGAGTAAGGCAAAAGTAAAAATTGATGCCACCTGCTTTTGTTACACCCTTGTGGCAAACAGTTCATCTTCATCGTTCAAGCCACATATTCACATTTCTCTATAAATTGTATTTATCAACTATACTTTGCTTTCTTTGCACTACATGAAAAACAAATGTTTTACATAGACATATACTTTCTGAGTTCAAGCCAAACTGTTGAATAAATATATATACATGGTGATTCAAAAAATATTAACTATTTTATGGGAGTACCTTTATAATACTTTAATTTCAAACTGTCTCTACCTGTTCACCATCTCTGTCAATACATTCCACATATGAGTAAAAAAAATGTTAACATCTCCATGGGAGTACCTTTATAAGAATAGCAGGATTAATATTATAAAGGAGGCCACCTGTGGGAGGTTCCAAGAATGTGTTGACTGTTTGAAATTAAAATATAGCTCAGTCGGTAGAGCGTTCGGCTAGAAACCACAAGGTTCCTAGTTCGATACCGGTCCTCGCCAACTCAGCGTATGAGTAGCACAGGGATCTGTGCGGTAAAGTAAGGAGCTGATGGTAGGTGTGGCGCTCCACCTCAGATGCTAAATACAATCTCCTTGGTCTAGCGCTATTGAAAAGGGGATAGACTCCCTCGCTGACTGGCTGATACCGACTTTAGGCCGCCCCGTCGACTTTACTTTTTTACTTACTACTATAGATGTGTTCAAATTTTTGAAACACCCTATATGTTGAATTATGATAATCAAACACTTTAGTTTCATATACAAGGTGTGTCAAAAAAGTATTGAGATTTTTTATACTTTTTGACATACCTTGTATTCTGAAAAAAAAAATTAAAGTTCCATTCATTGTTCATTTCTATCTTGGTAAATACAGCTAATCTCGATACTTTTATGGCACATCTTGTAGATACAAACACAAGTTTCTAAATTACTACTCTAAGTTTCACTGTGAGTCGATCTTTATTTATCCTCAATACTCCATCTCTGTTTATGTATTGAAATACATATATATATTTGTGAATAAAAAGGCCTTAAATACTATGGGTATCGTGGTTATGGACCATTTCCATTCGTGGGTATCTAGGGCCCACGGAGCTTCTTCAGACCACGTATATCTTTTATTTAGACAGGCACATGGTCAAATTCATTTTATATTCATACATTTCCCCCAACCTCCAGGGGTGATATAATTGTATTTTTTCTTGTATTTTTTTTTTCTTTTTCTTTTTTTATCATCAATTCGATTTGACTGTATATATTCCTATGACTGTCTCTTAGCACCCATCCATTTCACTCATCACAACTCCTCAGAATGGTTTTCACTATCTGTATCTACATTTTTGCTGGTCATCCAACACAGTGTGTCCATGAGTAGATGTCCAATGGAGTACTTCTCTGATGAGTTTGTCCTTACTTCTCTTGCAATGTCCAGCATGTCTTGTTTATCTTAGTTGGATGGTTTGTGGAATTGGAGGTAAGTGGCTGTATAGCTGCTTTTTGTACGGTTTTAAAAAAAAGAATATATATATACATAAACTCAAACTACTAAAATGTCAAATCAAAGTTTGACACTGTGAGTTGATAAGAAGGCATCTCTAACTGATACACACACATGCCTGTACTTGGAGATTAACTTGTATCTCTTGTTCCATATTATGTTCAGAGAAAATTGTTGGACTATCTAGATATAAGATGTATGCCAAATTCCCACTCATATTTATGAACTTTCCCCAACATCAGCAGCATGCATTTCCATTAAACATTAGCCAATCAGAAATAATGTAGAACACATTTAAGTCATCTAACCTTCTAAAATGAAGACCTATAAAAGAGTATCTAAAAAACTACATTTTCTGCCTAGAATATCAAGGAATAAAATAGACATTCTACTACAAGAATTATCTACTGAAACAACATTCTTTTATACTTAGGATTTTAAGGAATACAACAGACTTGCTGCCACAAGGTACTAAACTAACAGCCACACACACGTACACACATACGTCTCGACTTGGAGCTTAACTCAGATCTCTTGTTCAATATTATATTGGGTTTAAAGAATATATTCATTCTTATCTTCTCCTCTAAGCACAATTCACATGTTAACCCTTCATTAAAAGCTTCCTTAACTGCACCTACTCAAGTTTAAGGGGTCACCTCCTTTAAATTAGCTTATGTATGTAGTGCAGTACTTTGTTCAAAGGTTATGATTACAAAACCTCCATTCCAAAATCTTCTGTGGCTTTGATATAAATTATTGAGGAAACACTTTTGACATAATAGTTATTGTAGTAGGAAATGGACTCAGTGAGTCAAATTTGAATCCAGGACCAGGCTTGTTGCGTTTCACATAGTGCATGTGATTTTAGTAAAGGTAAACTGAATCTAATGATGAAGTTCCAAATTCGGAATGTGTAGAGCACTCCTACATTGCCATTACTCCCAGGTCCACTCTCATCCAGAGTGTAAAACTGTTAGAATCCCATCTATGGGTTAAATAGAAAAAACGAGTTTTATAAAATGTGTTTATAAAAATTGAGTTTTGAAAAACATTGAATACCCATCAAGAATGAATAAAACAAAATGTCTTTGGCATAAAATAAACCAACAAGGTTTGACATGCCATACAATCCAACCAACTAACTAATCTTAGCAAAGGTATGAATGCAATTACCAAGCTTTGGGTAAATATTTTGATAGACCTGTCTCTTAAGAAGGAAAACTCTGAATTCAAATTAGTTGTACTCTATTTAAAAACTGTGTAAATATGTATAAATATGTATAAAGAGTAAAGTAAGTTGTCAGGGTGGCCTGAAGTCAGTATCAGCCAGACAGCAAGAGAGTCTATCTCCTTTTCACTAGCACTAGACCAAGGAGGCATCTGTGGTGGAGCGCCACACATAACACCAGCTTCTCACTTTACTGCACAGATCCCTGTGCTACTCATATGCTGAGTTGGCAAGAGCCGGTATTGAACGAGGAATCTTGTGGTTTCTAGTCAAACGCTCTACCGACTGAGCTAACCCAGCCCTAAATATATATAAACATGCATAAATACATATAAATATTTAGGAATTCTTTAGGAAACTTTGTGTTCTTATTTCTTCCCACCAGAAGTCCTTGTGTTCTGTAGTAGACAATTCAACAAGTGTGTAACTGAAACTGGAAGTTCTTGTAACTGATTTGAAGTGCTTTTGCAGTTGAATAGTAGAATTCTGTCAGTAGGACAGTGATATATGGACCAGTGTGCAAGGACACACTGAAATGGACTGGCATTATTGTTTGCTGCAATAGCTAGTGGATTGATTTGTTCATCTCAACCCATTTAAGATATGGTACAGTGCATCAGTACAGGTGTTCCCTTGTTTTGAGCACATTCTTCAAAACTGATTCCTTTTCAACAATTCTAAAGAGTCCTTGTGTGCTAAAAGGGAAATCTCATTACCTTGTATGAGAATATTTTTATTTTATTCCATGAATTTTGAAGAATTTTCTGAACGTCTTACAGTAATTAAATCAATAACAATAGGCTGCTTATCCTTTCTTAATGTGTTGATATGTTGGATCCTTTGTTTAATGGCATATCAAACTTTGTGGTGCAACACCCTACTTTGGCCTTTACTTAGGCTAGACGGGTGGCTGCAGAAACCCCCTTCGATGAATCAGCTGGTCATGTCAAGCCCTAGCACCTATATGATTGCCCTGATCATATTGCCTTTATGGCAAGCCCCAACACTTTTTATCATATGTGTGCTAGAAAGCAGTGGCTGAGGGTCTTCATGTCCTGGGTATGACGTTAAACTAACTGATAGTGAGGTTTCAGTTCTGGAAGTCTAGGGATTGTAGAACATCCCTTCATCACCATTTCTCCCTGGTCTACTTAGATCTGGAGTGGTAGTACATGTTAGGGTCCCATGTATGGGTTAAATGAAAAAAATGTGTTTATAAGAAAAATTGAGTATCCATTAAGAATGAATTTATTTCAAAACTTTGTCGGCATTAAATGACCCACCAAGATTGATATGCCATAAAACAAAACAAACAAAACAAAAACAAACTTTGGGGAGGGTGAACAGATGGATCCATTTATTTTCCAAGGGCATTAGCATGAAGTGAAACACAAACAATTTATTTTATAAAAATAAAAATAAAATAAGATAAACCCAATGTTCATTTCTTTTAATAATTGAAATAAAGTAAACATTCTGAAAGGATAAATAATTATTCAAGAATACCCACCCTCTGCAGGGTATAAGTATTTAAGTTTTAATGTAATGAAATATATTAAATTAGAAAGACTAACAAAATTAAATAAGAATGCCTATAAAAAGATTACGCTTATTTTAATCATATTCTAACTCGAGTTGCCAATTCCATTTTCTGACCTTATTGTTCCTATTTACCCAACCCTTCCAATTGTTTTCATTAAAAGGCAATATGTGTTGATAAAAAAACAGTGATGTACTTTCTTTAAAATTGTATCTTTAAGTTTTGGTTTTAAATTCAATAGTAAAAATGTATGTGATAGGAGTCAATTTTTTTAAGCAGAGTAAAGCTGGCATGAATTCAGAGTTTTTCATTCTTCTAGATTAATAACTTAACCAAGATTAAAGTACCCAGTTTGTCCTACTATTTACCTATAGCTGGAGAAAGAACAAATGGATTCATACCTTTCCCAAAATGTAGAATGAATTTAAAGTTATTTGGTATATGCCCTAGCATCATTTTTATATGCTCACTTCCCCTAACTAGAACCTCAAGTTATGCCTCAAGTTTACTGTGTTGACACTATCCTTATTTATAAACTTTGTCGTTACAAAATAAAAAGAGATAAAAAAAAGAAGTGAGACATAAAAGATCCTTGAGAAAGAAAGTAACTAACAATAGATGAGGAAAAGAAAGAAAGAAGGAAAGAAATTGAAAACTTGAGTAAAGAAAGAAAAAGAAAGAGACAAACAACAAAATAAGAGAAAGAAAGAAGAAAAAGAACAACAGAATACAATAAAGAGAGAAAACAACAAAATAAAAGGAAGAAAGAAAAAATAAAGAACAACAAGAGAATGAAAGAAAACAACAACCAGATGAAAGAAAGAAAGAAAGAGTAGAACATAATAAATAAAAAGAAAGAAAGAAAGAAAGGGAATAACAACAAAAGAAAGAAAAAAGAAAGATAACCAAATAAAAAAAAGAACAACAATGAAATAAAATAAACAGAGAAAGAAAAGAAAAAGAACAACAATAAAATAATCTCTTTCTATTTTGACAAGTTTTGTATTAAATAAAGAAGTTTTCATCATTAATGTTGAAGTATTTGCTCCTTTAGGAATGGCCATCTAAAGTGAATGATATATTCTATTTCTTTGCTTTTTTTTCTGTCCTCAATTATTTCATTTCAAACGCAGATTCAAACATTTGCTTTATCACATCTCCTCATTTGTCTTCTCTTTTCTTCTTCTTGCATCTCTTATTCACTAATCACTGCAAACAAACAAGTAAGCCCCAACAACAACAATTTTTATTATCCGAAATAGAAAGTCCAGACAAGTCTAAGAAACATTTTCAAGAGCACTTAGTCCATTTCTGACAACACTTCAGATATCATACCTCTGTTAATATTGTATTTAATCTTTTCATTGGGCAAATAATCACAGAGAATAAACAGCAAGTCTAATTTCCTCCTTTTTTAACATTTTTTTCTCTTCCTTCAGTCAATCACTTGAGTGGTCTGTGGTCTGAAAAGCATTACTCTTAGTGATGTAATTCCTTGTATTTAGAAAACTCTGACTAGTGTGAGAGAGCCAAGTGAATGTCTATGATACAGTGTCCCCCCACCCTCCACCCACCCCAATGAATTTGTGGTACTTCAGTGATATAATACAAGATGTAATCCAGAAATTCAGTATCAATTCACCTGATAACTTGCGGCTGGTGATTGATTTAATATCTTTCAATATCTTGTCATTTTCACATAAAGCCTGGAAAACCTAATTCAACGTTGTCAGAATAAAACGAGATAAAATAAAATAAGATTAGAACAAAAGTCTCTGGAACCTTAAAATGTTTTATCTTCTATAGAGTTCTGGGTATGATATTAAACTGCAGCTAGTGGTGAGGGTCTGATTCTGGAGCTCTGAGGAGTGTGGAACTCCTCAGAGCTCCAGAATCAGACCCTCATCACTAGCTGCAGTACGCCTTCATTGCTATTACTCCCACGTCTACCCTGACCCGGATTGGTAGTACTTGTTAGGGTCCGATCTATGGATTAAAAAAAAAATGAGTTAAAACAAAAACAGAACACGTTAAAAAAAAATGAGTTTAAAAAAAATTCTGAATACCCATCAAGTATGAATAGAACAAAACGTCTTCAGCATAAAATAATCCAACAAGGGTTGACATGCCGTAAAATCCAACAAATCAAACTAAAGCATACCAGGATCTTACGTCATAAACCTGTCAGAGAAGATCCAAGGGATCTCCTATCCTTTCATACATACAGAATGATGGTGAAGATCGAACTATGGTAGGTGGTTGTTTTCTGCATCCTAGCATTGGTACAATATTAAAATCCCCATTCATACAACAGAGTACTTACTAGAACAAAAAAAGTGTGTTTCTTCCAAGAATGTAAACGTTGTAGAAATAAAATGGAAGAGTCCATTTTCCAACAGAATAATGATCCAATACACATGGCAAACACAACAAACATCATAAGTTCAAACATCAGTTTTGTCTGTGAATGTTTTGACCTGGTCACTTGCCAGATCTTAATCAATATATATGAAACATATGGTTGCAAGAAATTTTGGGAACACAGGCCAAACACTCAAAGATAAATGGAACGACATTGATGTGGCACAGCGGCCACTAACATCTTGTCTTTCTTTATTATTGTTTTTTTTTTTTTAAAGAAATCAAAGTAAAAGCCATCCTATACAAATACTATATACACACTGTATAAAATTATGGCATATTTCTCATATTTTTGAGAATAAAAGGCATTTGATTAAAAGAAAAGCCTGTCTCAGTTTTTGGGCCAAGGAATGTACTTTTATGTACTAAGCTATTCACTTGTATACACACATGTATTTATGGATATGTTGGTTGGTTGGATTTTATGCCATGTCAACCCTTATTGGGTTATTTTATGCCAAAGACATTTCGTTTTATTCATTCTTGATAGGTATTCAATATTTTTTAAAACTTAATTTTTTAAACTCATTTCTTCTATTTAATCTATAGATGGGACCCTAACAGGTACTACCACTCCGTGTCAAAGTAGACATAGGAGTAATGGTGATGAAAGGGTATTCCACACTCCCAGAGCTTTAAAATTCGAACGTCACCATCAGTTTAATGTCATACCCAGAATATCAAGGCCCTCAGCTACCGCTTTCTAGCACATATACAATAAAAAGGGGAGGGGCAGGGCAGTTTATGGATATATTCATTTACTGGTCCCATAACTTGGTATGCTTATGGGGCGTAATGTATGTAGTGTGTCTTGGGTAGTAATAGCCTAGCAGATCCCAGAATTCTCCTAGACTGGCTACCCTACTATTTACTTATAGCAGGAGGGAGAATAGTTGGATTCGTACCTTTCTCGAGGATATGAGGCTCTGCAAAATGCAAGTAGCCTCGTATTGGATTTGAACTCTGGTAGCTGAGTCCACTTCCTTTCATGATAACCATTATACCACATGCGCCTCCATCATGGAGATATACATACAAATTGATATAGAAAATGCATTATAAATGCATGTACAAGTTCAAACATACATATACCAGAGTTATATATATATATATACATACATACATACACATACATATATATATATATATATATATATATATATATACCAGTAAAAAAATATGTACCTGAACAATGGTAACAATTATGTACATCCTTTGAAATTGTATCTTCATTGTGTTTTGGTTTAGAATACAAAATGAAAAATGTATAAAGAATCTATCTATCTATCTATATCTACACACACATATATATATATATATATATATATATATATATATATATATCATATGCTGGAAGGACTTCAATCATCCAAGCACCTCAAAATCTGGAATGTATTCTTTGGCTGTTTTGTTTTCTTTCAAAATAATGTATTATATATATATATATATATATATATACTCTCACACACACAGACATATATATAGCATTGGAAAGTTGCGTAATGACAGACTACTGTAATGCATTATTTTGAAAGAAAAAAAAAATAGCCAAAGAATACATTCCACATTCCAAGGTGTTTGGATTGTTGAACTCCTTCCAGCATGTGAATCACTTACTCTAGAATTTCTGGACAATTTTAAAGTATGGATACCAAAATTTTATCTGAGTTTTGCTAATTGAATTATTCCTAAAAACTTTCTTAAACCTTCAAATAGTTCCAATTGTAGATGAATGTCCAAAATGGCTGGATACTTCCAAGACTATATATATATATATATATATATATATATATATATATATATCTTAGTTCAGATATAAATTTATTTTGGCATTTTTTGCCTCATTCATATATTGATAATACTCCATATATGTAAAAATAATTGGTTGGAGGTTCATGTAATGCTTAGAGTTGTAGGAAATGGAATCGTTGACCTGAGTTCAAATCCTGGGGACGTTTGCATTTCACGTAACACTAATACCCTTGGAAAAGGTATGCAACTACTTTCCATCCAGATATGGATAAATAGTAGGTCAGATTGGGCTCTTTAACCTTGGATATGTAACCAGTCTAGGGGAAGGTAAATTCAAACCTGTTAAACTCTGCTTTAAAAATTGACCTTGTGTCACATCCTGCTCATGCAGGGGGATTAGGTAATATATATATGTAAAAATATATTTGCAAATCTTAATATGTATGTTTGAGTTCTGAATTTTGGTTGTATCTTTTCAAGGAAACACTTGAAAACATCCATCCATCTACATAGATACACACACACACATATATATATATATACATATATATATATGCTTGTTATTGTATTTATATTAGAACTAGATGTCAGTTGAGTAATTTATGAGATGCCTATCATTTGGTGAAGTGCCAATGTATATTCCAAACTGGGTACAAAAGACATGTCTGAGTATTCAAAGAGAAGTGAAATCCTGTATTGAAAATGACCAGGATTAATTCCATTATCTAGTGCCAAAATATTTGTGAGAAAAGTGGGGTTAAAATCTATGTTTCCACGTTGAAGAAAATATTTCTTTATCTACTAAAATGTGTATTTATCATTCATTGGTGATATATGATCTTTTCTAATACAACAGGGAGTTTCAATTCATTGCTGAAATAATGATGCTTCTTAACTCTTTGCCTACTTCAAAATGCTCACAGTGGCTCTCCCACCACTAAGATCCTACCATAAACTGCTTGCATTGGCTCTCACACGTGTCACTTGTTCGCACAGAAAAATCCCTATATGAACACCCCTGCCATCTTTTGTTTTGTCTGTGAACCAATCCTGAGACAAGTACTTGTTTCTTTTGCAATAGAGAACCAGTTGAATAGAATTTCATACAGCAATTTGGTAGTCAAAGAGTTAGAACTCTTTAGAAGACATAAAACAAATTTGCTAGCTTATAGTATTTTTTCTTTTTTCAAGATAATAGATTTTGGATCAATTTACTCAGTTTGTAAAGTACCCACCTATTAACCACAAGGTTCTGGTTTCAATAACTGCCCTCACCAACTCAGATTATGTGTAGCACAGCCTGGATCTATTGGGGGACTGATGGTAGCGTGGCGCTCCAGCTCAGATGCTAAAACAATCTCCCAGAAGATACGTGCATATATAAATGAAGGGACATTCACTGTATTGAAGAAGGGTGGCTAACATGCTGCCTGGAAACCAATGGTAACAATGGCAACTTAAATGTATTGTACTCTATAATGAATAAATAAATACAGCTCTTACACATGTAATCGGGCACTTTATTTTCAATTCTCCAATACTAACAAAGAATTACCTATATATATATATATATATATATATAATATATATATATATATATAGGCATTGTATTTCATATCTATGTCACTACATATGTACATTGTGTTACACAGCATACATAAATTCTTTTGAACTAGTTTTCTTCTTTTTGTTGAATTTTTATCATTTTCATCACCCCTGTATCTTCCAACGTTTCTCAAGTGTCTTCCTGTATCCATTAACTTCCTGAACTTGGAAAACAATTATCAACTGGCCGCAATCAATGTATTTGACATCATAGTCACGTCAGAAAAGATCTTGGTGATCTTCACTTCATACAACAATATTCAAATGTAATTCTAGATATCCCAACAGCATTAAAACTTCAATATAAAAAAATAGTTACCAAAAACTGTGTGAAAAATGTGCTGTGAATTTGTGGCAGACAATATGAAGACAAAACTAGCACACCTAATCACCTCTCAATGGGGATTAAAATACATAGACTGTATCCTCTGCAGTGGGTCAACACACTGCCAAAAGGGATGTACTGGATATGACACTAAATTTCATCTGATGGTGAGGCTCCTGTTATAGAGATCTGAGGAGTGTAGAGTACCTCTTCATTGCCATTACTCCCAGGTCCATGCTGACTCGGAATGGTAGTACCTGTTAGGTTCTCAACTATGGGGTAAATAGAAAAACACATGAGTTTAAAAAATGTGTTGAAAAATTTTCATTGCATAGTGGCTTACATGATGGATTTTGACATCATAGTAACTGACTTCAAACTCTAGTTGCACTATTACATTTAATTGCTATTTCTCTTGAGACTAATACCCATGGGAAAGGTATGAACTCCTAATCCACCCAGATATGGGTCAAGTAGTATGACTACTGTTCTTCTATAAGGATGGCTTTGGTATTAAATAACCAATGAAGGTTGACATGCCATTAAACAAAGAACCCAAACAAAATAACCCTAAAGAAATTGACATCCTGTTAAAATCAATCAACCAATAAGACTTGCCACCTCTAAAAAGGAACTAAAATAAACTACATTCCATGGATAATCAAGAATAGAATGAAAAGAGAGCAGAATAATTTCTGGGAATATAATGAATATAGAATTTAGGCTATATGGACGGTCAGAGAGGCCTCCTCTGATCAATTGGCTGGTTACACCAAGCCCTAGCACTTATATGATTGTCTCAGTCCTATTGCTCTTATAGCTAGCCCCAACACATTTCATCATATATGTGCTAGAAGCTTGTGGCCGAGGGTCTTATTGTCCTGGGTATAACATTAAACTCTATCTAATAGTGCAGTTCCAGTTCTGGAGCACTGGGGAATGTGGAGTACCCCTTTATTACCATTACTCCTAGGTTCACTCTGACTCAGAGTGGTAGTATCTGTTAGGGTACCATCTATAGGTTACATAGAACAAAATGATTTTTTTTTAAATATGTTTTAAAAAAGTTAAGTACCCATCAAGAAGGAAAAAAACAAAATGTCTTTGGCATAAAATGACCCAATGGGTTGACATGCTGTAAAATTGAACCAACCATCATGTTCTGAAATTCCCTCAGAAGACGCTGGATATGATGGGTATGAGCGAACAAGTAGACTTAAACCATCTGTTTTTGAATAGTGGCCTGGCAACATCTTTTTGCAAAAAGAATTGCGAGAGACAATCTTTTTTTTATGAATAGCCAGAGACCATCTATTTTGATATATTTTGCCATGCAGACAAATGATTTGCTCACAGTCAGAAAAAGAATTCTATTCTCTCGTATTCTTTAGGATATGAAAGAACAGAAAAATAGTTTTTAGTAACTTTGAAATTCAAATAGACTAGAGGTTTCCAATCATGTGCATGACCCCACC
>CM042156.1:2395828-2433328 GCA_023376005.1 Doryteuthis pealeii
TTTATCATTTCAATTCTTTGTATTTGTTTGTTTCTTATGTAAAATTCAACTTAAATCTCATTTGTTTAATGCAAAGCAGATCTGAAAATATCAGAAATTTAGAAAAAAGATCTTCAAATCCAAACATTTCTTGGCTTTGCAAACATCTTGAAGAGATTTATGTTGTAAGTGGTATAAAAAAAAAGGATGATTTATTACATAATTAGTTTCAGCCTTAACCTTCGTTTTTAATGCTTTTCAGAAAACCTGAAGTCCATCTACAGAGGAAATAATATATTTGTGAAGTTTTTTCTATCAAAATGAACAAAAATATATACAACACTTTTTATAAAGAAATATTGTAATATAAATTTTCTAAGAAATATTGCACTGTCATAAGAGTTCTCGAGAGTAAATCAGTGTTTATTTAACAACTCAAAAGAGAATAAAGAAAAGTTTTCATTCAGTTGGAAATGGTTTTTCAAGATCCTTTACCATTTTTCAGTTTGAGGAATTTTCTTAACTGCAACATATCAAAACTGGAAAAAGGCTGACTTTTTATGGCTGCAGTTGATATTTTTTTCATAATTCTTCTTTTTTGGATGTCAAGTTAAAATATAATAAATCGGTTAATAAATATCTTCTTGCTGTGAATCTAAGGGCATATATATATATATATATATATATATTATATATATTTACTGACCTGCTTTTTACTAAAAACTAAGATACTTAAATATATATTTCTCTCCTTCTGCTGATCTCTCTCTCACTTTGTATATATATATATATATATATATATATATTACCAGGTTTGTTGGTTTTAGGAATGATTCTAAGCTGGGCCATTTTTAACAATAGAATATTAAATTTGGTTTGGTCCATATTGAGAGCTCAATTTACCATAATTCAGGAATTATATTCAGAGCAATATATTTGGTAAAGAAAAGGACTTAGACATCAGTCTTATTAGCAGTTACAGATCTTTTTCCACTCATATTATATGGGCTTCTTCAGACTGCAGCCTTTTTTCAATAAAGTTGCAGTCTGATGAAGTCTATTCAATATGGGTGGAAATCAATCTATAATAATGTGACTGACATTTAAACATTTTTGTTACCACATATATGCATGCACACATATTTACCTATCCCTTGGCATGAGCAGGATGCATCACAGGGTCAATTTCTTAAGAAGATTTTAACAGTTTGAATTGAGAGTTTTCTTCTCCTCGACTGGTTACCTTGTCAAGATGAAAGAGCCCAGTCTACCCTACTATTTACCCATGTCTAGAGGAAGAGTAGTTGGATTTATACCTTTCCCAAGTGTATTAGCACTATAAGAAATACAAACAGCCTAGTCCAGGATTTGAACTCAGGTTGACGGTTCCATTTCCTATGATTTTATCAATTATACCACACACCTCCAACATTTATACCACATATATCTGTGTGTGCATGTATATATATATATATATATATATATATATATCTACTAAACTGTATCTGATGGTGGGGATTTAGTTCTGTAGATCAAGTGAGAGTGAAGTACTGTTTCATTACCAAAACTCCCAGGTCCGCTCTGATCCATAGGAGTCCCATCTATGGGTCAAATAGGTTGGCTTAAAAATTCTATTGTATCTGATAAGACTTAGTACAAAAAAATCTGTTATGAAATCTCTACACAAAAAATGTAAATATGAACATGCAATGAACACAATCTCTATGCATAAAATAATCCTAGATGGCTTGACATGCCATTGAAATCAATCAATTGACTTTTATATATATTTTCAATGATATTCAATACTTTTACATAAATGTATATGAATTAAACATTAATCTGAAGACTTTTAATTCATCACTCTAAACAATATATATATATATATTTTTTATATATATAAAATACTTTTTTATACTGGTGAAATTGGGAAAAGTATTTAGTTGAGACTTAATGTGTATAGCAAATTAGAGTTAATTCTCTCCAACTAATTATGATGTTGAGATTAGATAGAATTCTTAATGACTCTTACAGAATAGACACTGATCATAATTATTTTACTCTTTCACATTTAAGTCCGTCTTTATCACACTGTAATCAGAAGATATCTTGAAGACTCATTAAAAAAAAATGCACTTTTTTGTTTTCTTTGGAAATTTTATTTAACTCAACAGGAGAATTTGAAGTTAAGGAAGACTAGTTGCATTAATAATGAACACATGTCATGAAAGCAGAAATCATGAGGGTAATAACAGTAATTAAAAAAGTGTTTATAGAGAATGAAATTGAAATAATAGGATGAAATGCTGTAGGTATTCACTCAACCCAGTTACCACGGGTAGGATTTGACACAAGGTCACAAGTATGGGCATTTGTTGTAAGGTTGGTTGGGTTTTACGGCATGTTAACCCATTGGGTTATTTTATAGCAAATACATTTTCTTTTATTCATTGATGGGCACTTCTTTTTTAAACTCAATTTTTTTCCAAAACATTTTTTTCTATTTACCCCATAGATGGGACCCTAACAGGTATTACCACTTCGGGTCAGAGTGGACCCAGGCATTATGGTGATGAAGGGGTACTCAACAATCCCCAGAGCTTCAGAATTGGAACTTTTCCATCAAATAGAGTTTAATATTATACCCAGGACATTAAGAACCTCGCTGCTGCCTTTAGCACATATATGATCAAAATTATTGGGGCTTGCCATGAGGGCAATAGGGTTAATATAATGATATAGGTGCTAGTGTTAATTGATCAAACAGGGCCTCTCCGACCACCTGGCTAGCCTAAGTAAGGACCAAAGTAACGTTATTAAATGTTGTAATACAGGTAATATTTGACAGAAGGTTGCAAGTATGGGCGTTTGTTGTAAGTATGAAGTCATTCCAATGAAAGAAAAAGGTTTAGTTGTACAAATAGAAGAATTGAGAAAAATAGATTGATTTTAATGGTATATCAACCTTACTAGGGTTATTTAATGCATAGATGTTAAGAAATATTTTCATTGTGCATTGATATTTATATTTTTGGAGTAGTTTTTCTTAAATCTTTGCCTATCAAATCCCCCCCCTCCTGCGGCTCTATCAAATTTACTTGGTATTTTTTACCTGTATGATGGAATATTCCAAAGTTCACTATCCATTCACCTCAGAACTCATTCTATTCAAATAAATAAAGAACGGTGTTCAAGTTGTGATTTTTCACTGGAAACAAATGACACATGTGGGTAAGCAAAGAGTTAAGAGGGTTTTTTAAAAATCTTTTCCACATGATCATATCAAATAGAAATAATTTTAAATAGGTCTATTTGACCCATATATGGGACCACCATCCCCACTCAGGGTAGGCTTGGGTGTGTTTAGTTGGATTCATGGCATGACAACCTTTGTTGGGTTATTTTATGCCAAAGACGTTTTGTTCTATTCATGCTTGATGGATATTTCAATTTTTTTTAACTCGGTTTTTTTAAACATTCTTTTAAAACTCATTTTTTCTATTTAATCTATAGATGGTATCCTAGTAGATACTAACACTCTAGATCAGAGTGGACCTGGGAGTAATGGTGATGAAGGGGTTCTTCACACTGCTCAGAGCTCCAAAATTTAGATGCAGTTTAAGGGTGTACTGGTAATAAAGGCTTACTTCACAGTAAGAAGTAAAGGATGACATGGTCACAGGATTATGAAAACAACTTAGAGAGTATGAAGGACATTATAAATATATATGGTGCTAATGTATCTCCTAGTAGAACTCCAGCAGCTATGTCAAAGAAATCTTTGTCACATCAGGTGAGTGTACCATTGCTTTAGTGTCTTTGTAGAGCATCATTATAGCGGTAACCATTTCTTTGGGGAGACCGTATGCTAGTAGTATTTGTTCCATTTTTCCTCTGTGTATGGAATCAAATGCCTTGGAGAAGTCTATGAATAGCAGCGTTGCCTCTAGATTCTTTGCCCGAACCACTTCTATAATCTGACAAATAGTCAGGATCTGAGAAGTTGTGGATCGATTTCTGCGGAATATGTTTTGGTTTTTCTTAAGGATTTTTTCTATTTTGGTCAGATGCAATTAAGAAGGGCGTTATATATTTTAGCAGTAAAAGTTATGAGAGACAAATTTACTGAGTGAAGCTTAGTGTGACATATCTTATTCCAAATTGGCTGTGTACTACCTTTATATGAACAAGCTGGGTGCTATTTGCTGTTAATTACACTTTCCAATTTCCCTTTAAGAATGAATTTTATTACTTTGTTAAATTTTTTGTACATCTTCAAACTTTCAATTATCCAAATTTGTGGAACCATGTCATAGGCCTTTCTTTAATCAATCCATGCCATGACTAAATTTTTACACCTTGTATTAATCTCTTTAAGGAGGTGTGCTGATCTATATAGAGTAAGTCATTTGTTCCTCTTGTTCCCTTTCTGTTCTTCCAGAAATAGTCCACGGCAATGAAACTGGTAGTTGAATTCTTCTTTTAACAGTGTCATTAGGATTTTCCACATCATAGGTAGACATGTTCTTTTGATGTTTAACTCTGGTACATATTTATCAACCCCTCTGCAAGAGCAGGATGTGACACAAGGTCAATTTTTTAGGTGTAGTTTAGCAGGTTTAAATTCAGAGTTTTCCTTCTCCTAGACTGGTTGCCTAACCAAGTGTAAAGAGCCCAGTCTGCCCTGCTACTTACCCATAGCTAGAATGAGAGCAGATGGAGGAATACCTTTCCTAAGGGTATCAGCACTGTGTGAAATGAAGACAGCCTCGTTTAAGATTTAAACTCTGGTTGATGAGACCATCTCCTACGACTCTAGCCATTACACCACATACCTCCATAATTTGGATGTTTAACTCTGGTAAGGTTTTTCTTCAGTTGTTAATTCTACTATTCAGTTGTTTTTTTTTACACTAAAATTAAAATATTCATTAAATTTTAATATAAATTTTGTAGAATTATGTAAAAATAGCTGTATTTTTAAAAAAAACATTGTCATCTGTCATAAAAAAACTCATACCTCCTCGGGCAATATCTTTTAAAAATCATTTTTTAAACTACCTAGAGGGCGTTTTTTGCTAGTATATATAAAATTACTTGTATCTTAAAATGAAGTGTGTTATAAAAATTTATTCCAACGATTTATAAAATGCATTTAACAAAATAGACAAAATTTTCTAGCGAATTCTAAATTGATTTTAAATTAAAAAGTTTTCTGTCACAATGAAATTAATGATCACTGATTAATAATCTTTTGGCTTCAAGATTATGATTTTCTCAAAATAGAAAAAAATACCAATAAAAAAATAACAGCAGAGCCTCCCCCCCCCCAACTTTTTATCAAGCATAGTGTCAGTCATAGAAATGAAATAGGATAAACCAAGTTTACCTCAGTAATACTCCATAATATCACTGTAGAGAGAAATGGTGTAGAGTAGCTAACACCCCTTCAGCACTCTACCAGATGGAATGGCTCATAGCCATAAAATAGTCTACAATTAAATTAGATTAACTAGCTGAATAATATTCAGACTGATTTTGCTGCGTTGGCTATACTGAACTGGCCCCCCTCTTTTAGTGTAAGTTTGTCTTGTTAATTGTTTGTACTTATTTGTTCTATGTTTGTATGTATCTGTTATAAATGTATTAACCACACCATTCTTCTGTGTATTTTCCCACCTCGTGATACAACAGAAATGAGTTTTCAATGAGAGCCACTTGGAGTGTCACATGACAACCTTAGAAGCCATGTTCAATCTTTTTTGCCTCTGTTCTTTGAACATTTGGGAAGTTGTCTTCTGGCTGGTCATTGAACAATAAAGCCAACATGAGTATGTGACCTGTTCATCATTCTCAATCAAGAATTTTAACATTTTGTTCCCCTTTTAGTATAATGCTTGTTCATAGAAAAATATCTGCATATTCTTATCTGTTAGGACATATTTGATATTCTTGTAAATACTGCTTATATGTATATTATTTATGTATCAAATGTTTTTGCCAGGGTAAATGAGATTATCTTGTCTTTTCTTCTGTTTATTCAGTGTTAATATATCATGGATATACTTCTACTAATATTTGTCCTTGGTGAGTAGTGCCTTGACTAAGCATATGATTACTACCTACAAAAACACCCAATAGTTCCATATATATTGCAATTGTTAGTTGCAATACCAAAAAATTGATGATGATGATGATGATTATAATGACAATGACTAGAAAACTCCATTGCTATTTGCTATAGATAAAACATTGTCAAGTAAATATTTCAGAAGAAATTTTTTAGTTCATGGAATATCTCCAAGAATGATATGCACTAATGTTTTATATCACAAATATACTACAAGTGTCCCATCATGGTGAATTGGTTAGCAAGCTACTCTTGTCCATTACTACTGAATAGTGAGTTTTCAATCCTCACTGAATGTCCCATATATACGACATTGTGTCACATCCTACTCATGGTGAATGGGTTGAATAAATACTTATCACAAATATACTAATGCTAATATCGATTTTTGGTGAGGGGAACTGTTTCCAAAACATTGTCATTTGAAGTACAATTCAAATACACATAAATTCTGAGTTCACAAATGATTTCACAAAAAATGCAAGTCTTTTTATTCTCTTGCTAAGTCCTCATATTTGAACTGACATCACTCTTCCAATATCCAGGCTCTTCAACTGTGCAAATCAACCTCAACTGTTTAATGCAAGGCTCAGATTCTAATCACACCGGTTTTGTGCTTATGGTTACACATAAAGCATGTCACAATGCAAATGATACCTTCAACCTGTAACTCCTTCATTACAGGGACTCAATTAGATAGTGTGACCTGTGTATGACATTAAACTGCATCTAATAAATAACCCAACAAGGGTTGACATGCCATAAAATCCAACCAATCACCAACTAGATATCTTCTTAACCACCAAGCAACCCAATATCACAGTCTTTGTCTTTGGTACCAAATACTTACAGATGATATAAGCAAACTTTTTTGAAGAAAGGGTTTTAAAGAAGAAATTCACCAGAGAAAATTATAACTTGGTTTTCATCTTAGTAAAACTAATGTGTGACACTCGAGATTATTGGGGGTGGAGAATACTTATCATAATCATTTTTGCTAAATAACTACTGAATAAATTGTCAGCAGAAATTTTACTCTGTCATTGATTCTATTATAAAAATAGTTAATAGAAAAATGTGCGCCAAATTGCAACAGCATCAATGTTATCGAGATAATCTGTTTTAAAAATTGCTACTACAGCAAGAATTATCTGAAGTGTGGAGTCAGAACTCTTCCCCCCCCCCCAAGGATATTAGTGCTCCATGAACACAAGCAACATCAGCCAAAACTTGAAAATTGCAGCTTGTCGATACTATTTTTCATAGTGAAAACTGTTAAATTATTTCACACCAGCAGGAATGATGAATAGAGTAAATTAATTGTACGCTTCAGGTTGGAAGAGATATAAATTGAAATGTCAGCACTGAGGTGGGGAAAATGTTTCATAATGATGTGTATGACAACAGAATACTTGCACAGCCTATCAATTAACAGAATACCTAAAATTTGAACGCAAGGATACCACTGTTATGACAAAACAAAAAAAGGAAGAAAACCAACCCTCCCAGGTATTTTGAACTTTCATTTATTTATTTGTAGCAAATGCAAAAAAAAAAAAAAAAGGTAAAGAGAAAATGTAAATTTGCAACTTTGAGTTTTCTTAGTTCCTTTGTTTGGTGTGTTAATGTTGGATGTCAATTTTTAGTTTATCACCTGATGCATCCAGAAACTTTGCTCAATGTCTGGCAGTTACTGTGATGTCCCTATTGGCAGAACTTAGAATATGCTGACTTTATCCCCAGTAGAGGGGTAAGAAAACAAAACAAAAGGTGTGTAACTAGTCATCTATGAATACAAACAATTTCATCTAAAATTTGAAAATCCCAACTTGCTGATTCTATTTTTCATAAATCCTGGGGGTTAAATATGATGAATGTAGTTGCATTCATACCTTTTGCCAATGGTATTAGTATTATGTGAAATGCAAACAGCATCATTCTGGATTTGAACTTGGTTATCCAATTCCAGTTCCTACAATGTTAACTGTTACATATCTGATAGTGAGCCTCCAGTTTTGGAAATCAAGGGAGTGTGGAGTACCCCTTCATTACCATTACTCCAAGGTCCACTTTGATCTGGAGAGGAAGTATCTATGATGTTCCCTCTATGGGTCAAATAGAACTGTTTAAAAATTATTAGTATTGAATAGGAATAAGTAAAGTTAGCAGAGTGGCCTATTACCAGACAGCAAGGGAGTCTATCCTCTTTTTGCTAGCACTAGACCAGTTTTTGCTGAGAATACCAAGGTTAAAGATCCCCCAGTCTACCTTTCTATTTTATTAATCCATAGATGGGAGAATACAGTTGGATTCAAACCTTTAGCATTGTGTGAAATGCAAACAGCCTCATTCAAGATTTGAACTTGGGTAACTTATTAAGAATTCTGAGGTATGAGTTATCGTCCTTGTCTATGAGCCTCTCTATCAAACCAACCAATCACAAGCCAGCATACTTTGGCGGCAAAGCCAAAGAAGCAAATTCTTTCCCCCTCTTTCTGATTGACCAGCACCGGAGTCAGACATCAAAATAGAACGTCTATCATATCCAGCAGAACTATCAGATGGCCGTAGCTAAGGGGCTTCGATAACTAACCCTACCTCAGGATTTCAGCTAAGTGGACAAATTGTAAACATTTCTCCGCAGACAAACCAAAAAGTCTGAAACCTTATTGTTTTATGTCTGTAATACATGTCTTTTATTCTAATTCTAGTTGTTTGGTTTTATTCTTTAACTCTTAACCTGTCTGCCACACTTGTCGTCAATTCTTCATATTTTGCAGACTTTTGTTAAAAGTCTATTTCTATATACTTCCTATGATGTTTACTGTTATGCCACAGGCACTTCCTAGTTTATTTACATTTAAACGCCTTAAACTTTTAGAAGACTTTTTTTTGGTTGATACTTTTAGAATATACTAGCAGAGCTACCTGGCATTGCTCGGGACTTAAAAAATTAGAAATAGATCTCTTATCTATACTTATATATAGATTGCTAATAATTCTTTTACTATATATCTCTTTTATTATCTTTTTTCTTTATATATTCTTATTTTTAAGTTGTTTATTCTTCTTATTATTATTATTATTTGTATTTTTTCTTTTATTTGATTTTTATTAAGCTTTATTCTTTATTGATATTTTTTTTTTTAATATATCATTAATTTATACCCTTAGAATATTTCTATCTAACTTTTCTTATAGAAAATGAAAGGTAAAAATTTTTCAACCCCTCTTGGACAAAGTGTGAGGATTTTTATTAAACTTTGGTCTTTACTGGTCTCCACCAATTTTCAGTTATTAAAGGACATTTGCTTGGTTGTTGTACAAAGATACAGACAGTCATACAGAATCTTTCTTTATATATATATATATATATATATATATATATAAAATAAGTATATTTTGGCAGCATTTTTCTTTTTTAACAAAACATGTTTTATATATATATATATATATATATATATATATATATATATATATATATATATATGCTGAAATTAAAATTTCAATTTGAAAAATCTACACCAGGAGTTATCTTCCTTAAGCAGACATTCAGATATGCAGAAACCATAGTTTGTATTATTCAGTCCGGGTTATTTGAATTTGTATCACTCTCCCAACATCCTGTCCACTATGTGTGTCCATTCCACTTTCAACTCAACCTCAACTGAATAATGCAAGGCTCAGGTTCTAATCCAACTGATTTTCTGCCTACCCTAACACATTGGGCATGTCACCATGCAAATTCTTTTTGTGACAGGCAAATGACACCTTCTACTGGCAACTCCTTCATTACAGAGACTCAACTATATATTGTGTCCTGGGTATGATGTTAAACTGCCTCTAATAGGGAAGTTCCAATTGTGGGTTGACCTGATGTAAAATCCACCCAACCTTGGTATGTTATGGCAAAATAGATGCAAAAAGTAGATCAACATACTATAAGATATATTTTTGTTTTTTCTTGCAAAGAAGGTTTAAGGTTTTCTATACATTAATAACTTCTTTTATTAGATATTCATAACCTGGTTTTCTATTTCCTACATTCAATGGAGGCACCAGTGTGTTCTCCTTTTCTTACCAGTTGCTTCTGTATCATCTGCAATCTTAGTGGTGCTGCTGGTGTTGTCAGGGCGATATGATATCCATTCAAGAAGATGCTTTCAACGTGGCAGATGGTTGCATTCTTAAAACCAGCCATAACATTGCACAGAAGAAAACAAATTCTTACAAACAAAAATGTTCTTATTCCTAATACTGCAAGTTGATTTGCTCCAACCAACATGTACAGACACTGATCAGTTGCATGTGAAAGTGCATTTAGATGCATATTCAACATCTAAATTCTCTCTGGAGAATACTGAGTACAAGAAGGCAATTATGCTGCACAGAAAGCTTACTTTGTATGCAGTGGATATAATTTGAGTTTTAGTTATTACAGGAAAAGTGGGTTACGGAACATGACAAAATTTTGCTTGAGGATGAGAAAAGGACCAAAATAAAAAGATTTTCACTATTTTTGTTTTTTTGTATTGATATTCTTTTTTAAAAATTGGTATTTTATTTTCCATTATTCATTGAGAGATAAGTAATTTGATCTCTATCAGATACTTACACTAAAGATGGTGTGTCAAGTATCTAAAAGTCTTTTCACAATTTCTTGAGTTAACCATTAAATAAAAAAGACCCTTCCCAGCAAGTTCCCAATACAGAATTCTTTTATACAAATATGAAAATTTTGTATGGAATTTTAGCTCAGTCAATAGAGTATCTGCCTAGGAATTGCAAAGTTCTTGGTTCGATAAATGTCCTCACCAACTCAGTGAATGATTAGCACAGCCTGGGTAATCTTATTTGTGTGGGAAAGCATCTGAGAGCTGACAGTGGTTGTGGCATTCCACCAGAGCAAAAAGCAATCTCCCTGGTCTAGTGCTTGTGAAAAGGGGATAATCCCACGCTATTCAGCTGATACAAGGAGTTATCTTATCTTGGTTTAAAAGTGTTTATTCTTTGATCCGTTGAGACATCACTTCTCTCATCTCATGATTGTTGGTCAAGAGATAAAGGAAACCCTTTTTGGTTTCAATGTTTCAATGTTTCAATGAATGAACATCTTTTTTCTTATCTCTATCAAATGAGATAAATCTTACTATCACATTAGACCCTTCAAACATAAGTGGAATAAACCTTTACATTACCCTTTTATGAACAATTTTTTGGAGGTGGGGGCTTTTTGGATCATTGTGTACAGTTAACCTGTTTTGGATATACAAGGTGTGTCAAAAAAGTATTGAGATTTTTTGTACTTTTTGACACACCTTGTATTCTGAAAAAAAATAACGTTCCATTCATTCTTCATTTTTACCTCAGTAAATGCAGCTTTAAACTTAGTACTTTTTTTGACACACCTTGGATCCTGAAAAAAATTAATGAATGGATTTTTTTTTTTCAGAATACAAGCTGTGTCAGAAAGTACAAAAATCTTGATACTTTTTTGACACACCTTGTATATATTATGTTATTACATCTTGTATATATTAAAAATTCATATGTGCAATGTGAGTTAGTTGTTCACCTTTCCTTACTGAATGTTTAGTCTTGGTGTATTCATGGATGCACTAATACATTATAAGGACCAAGTATTGGTTATGAATTAATAAATACAATTCTTATAAGTTAATGAGGTATTACATATTTAATAGGTAGCCTATTAATTGTGTACAATAAATGTAGTTTAAATTCAAAATAACATTTTAGTGGAAAAACATAGGTAAAATTAGTGACACTTTTTAACTCTGTGTTGACCTCTCTTCTAATTCCCATGGGAAAGTAACTAGGAAAATCAGATTTTGTCTGCGCATTGAAACCAAATTCTCACACATATGTTCACTTTGATCTGGATCTCTTAAAATAATGAAGAGCTCTAAGCAAAGCAAAGCAAAGTCTTGTGTTTGTTAACTAAAAACTTCACAACAACACAAGATGTCCCAAAATCGGCAAATAAAAGAATAACATCAATAGATAGTTTAAGGCCAGAGGAACCCAGATAGCAAGATAACAGATAGACAAAGCCATCTACTCATAACTATGGAAGAAGGTACACATGATAAGTACATCTGTATACAACCACAGGAATGCAGGTGTACTCTACTATACAACACAATATGTAAGATACAGTGCAATATGATTATGGTATGCAACAGAGGTTTTAAAATTCAGGCTGAGTGTCCTTCATGTTTTAGAACTTATTTTTTACTTCTATATTTGTTATTTTTTATTATATAAAACAAAGAATTATAAAAACATGAAATTATTGAATATAACTATCACATCCTAAAATGTCTATAACTCATTTCTCGCCAATTCTCCTACCCCCATTACACACACCCTTTCATATAGTTTCTGTGAATTCATCCTCCTACTTACTCCCACTGCTACTCGGTTGTTTAAACAGCTTGCATGTTTCACAATAACCAGGAATCAACTCAATTACATCTATCCCTGATGATGGCACTATGGAGTGCTGAAAGTACTAGGGAAGAAAACTTTGGTGATATAATCAACAGAATACACTTCAATATTGAAAAACTAGCCAGAAAACTAGAAAAGATCGAAATAATAATAATAATATCCTTTCAGTATATTAGGTCTGAGACCTGTCAGCTGTTCCTTATAAATATTCATCTTAATCCCACAGAATATTTATAATCTTTCCACAGATTATCTAACATTGCCTTAAAGGAGTTTAGAGATGGGGCATTCACTATTGATGATGGTAGTTTATTCCATGTATTCACCACTCTCTTACTAAAATAATTTTGTCTTGCGTTTGCTTTACAACATTTTTTTAAGAGTTTTAATTTATGGCACCTGGTATTGATATTTTGAGCAATGTTTAGTAGGTCAAAGTTTGTTGAATTAAAACATGTGTATATTTGTAGACTTCAATCATATCCCCTCTTATACGTTGATAAACCAAACTTGGTAAGTCAATGTTCCTAAGTCTTTCTTCATACGAAAGGGTTTTTAAATCATTCACTAATTTAGTAGCTCTCCTCTGAATTCCCTTAATGAGCTTTGTGTCCTTGATTAGTCTTGGGCTCCATACCCTATTAGCAAATTTCAAATGAGGTCGTACCAATGCAGTGAATAAATTTTTCAGCATTTCTTTATCCATGTATTCATATGACCTCCGTATTAATCCTAATACCTTGTTTGCTTTATTTACTTGTATTTCTATGTGTTTGGAAAATTTTAATTCGGGGTCTACAATCACACCAAGGTCTTTTTCTAACTCTGTATCCTTTAGTATTTCTCTTTCATTAGAGAAATTTTTCTCATAGAGTATTCATGTTTTGAGTTATTTCTTCCTATCTGAAGTACCTTACATTTAGATGTATTGAAACTCATTTGCCATTTATCAGACCAATCTACAAGATTGTTAATGTCAGTTTGAATTTTATTAGCATCATTTTGATCATTAACAGTAGAATATATTTTTGTATCATCTGCAAATATTTGTGTGTAGAATTTGATCATATCCAGGAGATTGTTTATAAAAATAACAAAAAGACGAGGTCCAAGAACACTTCCCTGTGGGATTCCACTTGTCACTTGAGCCCATTTTGATTTAGTGTTTTTAAGTTTTAGTAACTTGTCAGGCATGAAATGTTCGTCTTGTTCAACACAGTATACATAAAAAAAAGAACATGAAATTTAGTTATTGAATACATTTTCTATTGACTTATACTTGAAGAAAAGACAATTTCTCATCTTTTTTTTTTTCACTTTCTTGTAGATTTATTTTCAAGGATAAAAACAATGAATATATAAATATATAAATAAGAATCTTTTTAGGAAAGGTCATTCCACCAAAATTTAGGGTACATAAAAAGTGTGAAAGCTTTTACCAAAAAAAAAACAAAAGAAAAAAAAACGTAAATAATATTGTAAAGTAAAAGTGTTTTACTGCTGCCTGTCTTTGAGAATTCCCAGCTTTTCTTCCATTTGTGTTTCGGTCTGAAAGGGAAGAAGATCCAGCAGTAGATAATTTGCTGCACCAACAGTCAATGCACACAGACTGTCAGGTGCCAAGGGTCATTTTTTAAAAATCTCACTCTCCAAGACATAAAGATGTTAGGGAGTTTATATTGCACCAAAAAGTCTTACAACCACAAAAACTGATAAACCTGACAACCTGAAAAATTTTATCATTACAATTCAAAGGACACACTTTTTTTAATAAAGGAAATTCTCAGTATTATTTTTATTTTCTATATTACTTTTTATTTTATTTTATTATGAAGATCTTGTAGATCTCTGTGAATTTTTTTTTCATTGTTGGTTGGGTGTGCCCTATTCTAGTTTTACCTTTTCTTATTCATTCACTTGTGTTTCTTCAATTTTTACTTTTTTTTAGACCCCTATAACTTTGTCTTTAGAATGTCTTTCTTTTCCTCATTCTGATTCTTACTTTTTATTTTCAACATCTTTTTCTATACAACTTCTCAGGCTCAAATATATTTCTAATATTCTTTTAATTCCCTTTTGGCTACTTTTTCTTTATTTCATACTCAGTATTTTTATTTATTTGTTTTTTTTTTATCACTTTCCCTCAATCAGTTTCTTTCCTCCATCTTTTAAAAATTTTTATTCAATACAGTGGAACCTCAGTTCTTGAACATAATTCATTCCAAAATTATGTTCGAAAAGCAATTTGTTTGAAAACTGAATCAATATTTCCCATGAGAAATAGAATAAAGTGGATTTATGTTTTCTTGATCATCAGACATTACAACTTTCCTCTTTCCCTTTTCTGGTAGGATTACTGATGCCTTTCTTAGGATCCATGAATAAGGGTTAAAGTAGCCTTAAAATAGAGAATAAACACAAACGAAGTGGAGAGTTTGCACAAAAACGATATCAGACATACATTCAAGATAGTGACTGACACTAACTGATGCTGCTTGGGTAGATTCAACTGTCTTCAGTTTGTCTTTGCAGTCATTCACTAGACTCTTGTTTTTGTTGGCTTGACTCTGAAAATATGTTTGACAAATTAAGCCTTTTTTACTCAAATTTTTTGTTTGAACTCTAAATTTTTCAACTTCTGAGTCATTCAAGAACCGGGGTTCCATTCTGTATTTATTTACTAGCTTAAAAGTTATCCTATCAGGTGGCAATTAAGCTAACTCCTTTATTTTATGGATAATGTCAATGGATTTTGCAATAAATTTTAATTATTCCCAAATTTATTTCCAAGTTATAAAAACTTATTATACAAAAAGAATTTTCCCAAAAAAATGACATAAAAAATTGCTGAAAACATTAAAGTAATTAAAACTTAGGAATCCTAAATTTTAATTTGCTCAGAAAGTTGGCCTTATTCCCAAATGGTATGATAGGTTGGCTATGGCCTCTAGGTGTAAAGTTGAAAAATGTGATACACAGACACACTCATTTATTATTAGAGTTTTATCCTCTTAAAGTCATGCAATACCCCAATTTGGTGTTTACCTTGTGCCCCCTCCCCTCCAATCTGAAGTCTGTTGATGTGGGGTCCGTAGATGAGAGGTTAGACTGTACTTTGCAATTTTTCTTATTTTCTTCACATCTAATTTTTTTCTCTTTCTTCCATTAAATTTCTAGTTCAGAAAATTGATTCTGATGAATATGCCACAAGTTTGTATAGAATTGTTTATTTATTTTAAAGATTTTTTATTTGTGGATATTTATTATCATTGTTATCAAAGTTGTTGTCAGAAATTGTTATGTTTCTTTTCTTCTTTCTATTTGTAGGTAAGTTAAACATTCATCAATTGATACCAGTTCAATTGTTTAGTCATCATTCAAGGTATGTGGGCATCAATATCTTTTTTTAAAAATACTTGCCAAAAACTAACTTGAATAAAGGGAAAAACAAAGAAAATTAAAAGAAAACAAAAAGAATTTAAAAAACAAAAAAAATGTACAATCTTCGTGCTAACAACATGATATACGAGGATTGTTTGGAAGGTTCATAGTCTGACCAAGATACTCTCATGGAAAATGACCAAAAAATATTCATTTTTCAGCATACAAAGATCATTCATCCTGGATGAAGTTGGTATCATTTCACAGTTAACTACTAGTTTATTGATATGCATGAAGTTAATGAAAATTATTACTACAGATATATTAATACACATGAAATCTATTTATTTAGTTTTAGTTCAAAACCTATTGAAATCCTGTACGAAGCCACAGTTCACATAGCGCTAATACCCTTGGGAAAGGTATGAATCCAACTATTCTCTCTCCAGCTATGGGTAAATAGTAAGGAAGACTGGGTTCTTTAACCTTGGTATGGTAATTGGTCTAGGAAAAGGAAAAATCTGAATTCAAACCTGTTAAACTGCTCTTAAAAAAATGACTATGTATCACATCCTGCTTGTGCAGAGGGATAGGTAAATAAATGTTCACCTGGATGAGGATGTTTGCATTTCACAGAGCGCTAATACCCTTGGGAAAGGTATGAATCCAATTATTTTCCCTCCAGCTATGGGTAAATAGCAAGGAAGAATGGACTCTTTAACCTTGGCTAGGTAATCAGTCTAGAAGAAAGGAGACTCTAAATTCAAACCTGTTAATCTCATCTTGTGCAAAGATATTTGTAAATATGAATAGCCATCAGTCTGCAGACACGTTGATCTATTCAACCATATATATATATATATATATATATATATATATATATAAAGTATGCAAACAGTTTGTTTGATATGGCTATGCCGACAATTTTGGGGAGAATATGTGCTTACTTGAAGTCATACCTAATTTGAAAATTAATTAGTTGATAATTAATGAATTAGGCGAATATATGAGGCATAATAGGCCGAAATGTACATACAGAGAATGACTTTTTCTCGATTTGTTTAGGCTTCACATTTAAACAGATATATTCGCCTAATTCATTAATTATCAACTAATTAATTTTCAAATTAGGTATGACTTCAATTAAGCACATATTCTCCCAATATATATATATATATATATATATATATATATATATATATAAGAGGTGTATGGTGTAATGGTTATCATCATAGAAAATGGACTCTGTGACTCTGGTTCAAATCCTGGATGAGGCTATTTGCATTTTACATCCCCCAAATAGCTTTGGGAATGTATACATCCAACTATTCTCCCTCCAGCCATGAGTAAATATATGGCAAACTGGCCTCTTTAATCTTGGTTAGGCAACCAATCGAGGAGAAGGCAAACTCGAAATTCAAACCTGGAAACCTCTGCTTAAAAATTGTGTGTCACATCCTGCTTGTTTGGAGGGCTTAGTAAAGGACAATTCAAAACCTTCTAAATCTAACCCAGAAAGAGTGGGGAAAACAAAACAGCTTTTCTCCATTGTTCAATATAGTCCCCCTTGAGATCAGTGCACTTGGCCCCATGAAACCAAGAAAACTAATGATTTATTTGAAAAAATTTAAAATCACTTTTCAAATTATTTCTCAGTCAGTAAAACATCCACCTAGAAAGCACAAGGTTCTAGGTTCAATACTGACTCCTCATCAATTCACCACATAACTAGCAGAGCTTGGATCTGTGCAGTTAAATGGGCAGCTGATGGTAGGTGTGACCCTCTAACCCAGACACAAAAACAATCTCCCTGGCCTAGCACTAGTGAAAAGGGAATAGACTCCCTTGTTGTCTAGCTGGTACCAACAGTAGGGCAATCTGCTTAATTATATAAACATAAAATGTTTGTCAAATATAACATTTATCTAATTTATTATATTATCATTATCTTTTATTTTACATTACTTTATATTGAAGGAAGTTAGTCAGTCTACGATTGGTTTGAACAATGTGACTGGCCAAGCACAACTAAAGCAGTGTCAAAACAACTGATACTTATGGGAATTCAGAATAGTCCACTCATGCATTTGGGTGATTCCATTCCCTGAGTCTTGATTGGCTGCTTGGTTTGTATGATCCTCTGAGGCTTCATAAATATCCTGCCATTTTGCAGTAGTCTTAGCAGCAAACCAGAATCGTATTGGGTTATGACTGCTTGCTGTTTGTCTTGCCAATTCGACGGTAATTGGACTTAGTATGATTATTGTACACTTTATATCTACCTTCATGATTTTATCTTTGAAACATTGGTAAGAACTTGAAATATTTTCACATGGAAATTTATTTAATAACATGAAACCTTAAAATTTAGTGTAAATCTTATTACATTTTGGAAAAAAGAATCTTACACAATTTTTAGAATGCAGAGACATTTAGTACCAAGTTAAAGACAGTTAGATACTGTAATGAGCTTATAGAGAGTATAATAAAATTAAATAGAAAGATATTACATTAAGTCATGTTCCTTTGTATTGTAGAGGGTGTAATATTGTTACATCACAGCAACAAGAAGAAAATAAGACTCGTCAATATTTTGAGCAAAACGCAGATCAGAAAACCAAGTTTGGTTGGTATATGCAGATGTTGTATTAAACAGACCATCTAACTCAATCTCTTATTTACTAACTAATCCCCCCAATGGGACCACCTGTTGGCTGTGGGTGGCAACCCGTGATGCTTAAGGATGGAACCCGGGTAGCTGAGCAGTCAATGACATGCAACACTCCACTTTGGCCTTTACTTAAGCTAAACGAGTGGTCGGAGTATCCCCCTTTGATCAATCGGCTGGTCATGTCAAATCCTAGCACCTTTATGATTGTCCCAACCCTACTGCCCTAATAGCAAGCCCCAACCCTTTTTATCATGTGCTAGAAGGCAGTGGTTAAGGGTCTTAATGTTCTGGGTATGACGTTAAACTATTTGATGGTGAAGTTCCAGTTTTTTTAGCTCTAGAGAATGTGGAGTACCCCTTCATCACCATTATTTCATCCACTTTGACCCAGAGTGGTAGTTTCTGTTAGGGTCCCATCTATAGGTTGAACAGAATAAAATGAGTTCTAAAAATGTGTTTTAAAAAAATGAGTTCACAAAAAAATTGAGTTCCCATCAAGAATGAATAAAACAATATGTCTTCGATATAGAATGCCCCAATGAGTTGACATGTTATAAAACCCAACCAACCAACCAATTATTAGCTAATCAGCAACCAAGAGTTTAAATATCTATTAGAAGTAAAAATTTGAATTCTTACAATTGTTAATCCACTTGTAACACATAAATATAAGGCATTTGTCTGAATCCACTGGTTGCCATCAAGATAAATTAACATTTTAGCTGATTTCTATTAGTGGGGAATTTCATGGCATCTTTTTCTATTTTAACCGATTAGGTTTTACTGTTAAATAATTTATTAGTATTATATTTTATTTGAAAAGAGGTTTACAAGATCTTTAAAGATTCTAATTGTTAAGGAGTCACTTAGTGTAATAGACAATTTAAGGTCAGTTGAAAGTTGGCTTTTATTGGATGAATACAGTCAGGTGACCAGATTAATGAAGTTTAGAAAATAGGGATTTTAATTAGTCATCAGAGAAACAACAGAGATTGCAAATCTAATTTTCCACCAATATTTCTATGACTGTCTCCCTGTATATAACAAATGGCTGACATTGAAGTATTAAAGAAATGAGCATGATAGACAAAGAATTCTTATTTTTATTCATCTCATAAGAGAATGAAACAGTTGGGTCACACTGAGACATGATAAAAAAGATGACCACCAGCAGCAAAAGACAACGGAGGAAGAAGCTAGGAATCATAGAAGAAGAGACTATATAATAATAATAATAATAATAATAATATAATATCTATTCAGCTAGTATATTAAGTCTGAGACCTGTCAGCTGTTCTTATAAACATTCATCTTAATTCCACAGAATATTTATACTCTTTCCACAGATTATCTAACATTGCCTTAAAGGAGTTTAGAGATGGGGCATTCACTATTGATGATGGTAGTTTATTCCATGTATTCACCACTCTGTTACTAAAATTTTGTCTTGCATTCGCTTTACAAAAAATTTTTAAGAGTTTTAATTTATGACCCCTGGTATTGATATTTTGAGCAGTGTTTAATAGATCAAAGTTTGTTAAATAAAATCCATGTGTATATTTGTAGACTTCAATCATATCCCCTCTTGTTTGTCGATAGACCAAACTTGGTAAGTCAATGTTCCTAAATCTTTCTTCATATGAAGGGGTTTTTAAATCATTCATTACTTTAGTAGCTCTCCTTTGAACTCCCTTAATGAGTTTTATATCCTTGATTAGTCTTGGACTCCAAACCACATTAGCATATTCCAAATGAGGTCTTACCAAAGCAATGAATCAATTTTTTAGCATTTCTTTATCCATGTATTCATATGACCTTCGTATTAATCCTAATATCTTGTTTGCTTTATTTACTTGTATTTTTATGTGTTTAGGAAATTTTAATTCAGGGTCCACATTCACACCAAGGTCTTTTTCTAACTCTGTATATAACACTGTGTTTCCTTGAAAATAAGACCTATTTGCAAAATAGCATGATTTTAATAGAAGCACTCCCCTTAAAATTAATCCTTGTGTCATATCCTACTCATGTGGCGGGGTTCGTAAATGTGTATGGGTTTGGTTTTCAGCTAGTCTTAAAAACAAACAAAAAAATCATCTAAATTTTCTGTTTTTAACAACTCCAAACATTTTAATTTAAACTTAATTCACCTGCTTAATCAATTTTTAATTGATTAAGCATTTAAAATGAATTTAACTGCCGAATCAATTAAAAGAAATGGATATTTCAAAATTGATCTAAAGAAATCAAAGATAGAAACTTAAGTGATCAGATACTACAATGTTCTAAGAGAAGATATCCTTGAAAAAGTCAAAATTGCCTTATTATACTTGTAAATTTTATTTTCCTTCCTGTTTCATTGATTGCAATGTTGAATGTGAAAGAGGTAAAATTACTTGACAGAGGTTAACAGTGAATTTAGGAAATGTTTTAACCTTTTCAATGTCTGGTAAGCTGATAGGTACATAGAAACGGTTTTTATTTGTGTTGGGTAAGTGGTATAAAGGTTCAAATGAAATCAAATTGCTAACCAAATTTGGAAATTGGAGAACAGTATAAAAATAGAATCAGTAAATATAAGAGTAAGAGTCAGAATAAACGATTCATAAATGGAAACTTGTGAAAATAAAATTAGAAGATTGTCTCCAGTAAGAACTCAGTAGACAATAATAGATTTTTGTGACATCTTTGCGCTCATTAAATTTTTTTTGTTTTTTCAAATTTCTTTATCTTTCATAGTTGAATAATAGAATCTACACTGAAATTTGGTTTCTGTTTTTTGTTGTTTGATGGAGGCACTTACATGTGTAATGGTTATCATCTTTGTAATTTGACTTTGTGACACAAGTTCAAAATCTGGACAATGTTTTATTTGGATTTATTGTCCTCATCTTAAAATGTTATATTCACAACATTTCAGCTAATGTGCCCTCTAGCCTTCTTCAGGTATTTCTTGTCGAATTCGGAAACCTTCTCTTCAAACTCGGGAGCCTTCTTGTCAAATTCCAAATTACAACATGAAGGTTCCGAAGTTCAAAGTTCAGGGTATCCAGAATCTGCACACAGCTGGTTTATTCTGGTCAGCATACACAGGTGTGTCCATGTACAGGTGTCCACCAGAGAATATCACTTGTGAGTTCATCCTTGCTTCTCCAGCAGTGTCTAGCATGTCTTGTTGTCCTTACTTGGATGGTTTATGTGATAGTAGATAATGTGATGTACAGCTACTTTTTCCAAGATTTGTTCAAGACACCATGCATAGTTCCCATCTAGCTTTTTCTCTAAGCACTTTAAGTGGTCCAGCAATACAGGAGTACTGACATGGTTACAGCTTGGAAGAATTGTCGCTTTATCAAAAATTGGCCTGTTAGAGGTAGTTGGGTTAGGTAATACATACTCCAATACAATGCTTTTCACAATTACTTATATTAAAGTATTTCATTAAAATCTATTATGAATATATTTATTTCATGTATATATTTACCAACCCCTCCACATGAGCAGAAAACCTGTTAAAAAACGCTTAAGAAAATTGACCTTGTGTCGCACACAATGTCAATTTTATTAAGCAGTGTTTAACAGGTTTGAATTCAGAGTTTTCCTTCTCCTAAACTGGTTACTTATCCAAGGTTAAAGAGACCAATCTGCCTTACTATTTATCCATACCTGGAGGGAGAGTATTTGGATGCTTACCTTTCCCAAGGGTATTAGCACTATATGAAATGCAAACAGCTTTTCCAGGATTTGAACTCACATTGTTTATTTCATATTTGATACAATGCTTTTCGTAATTACCTATCTTAAAATACTTTTCTAAAAGCTCTAATGAATATATTTATTCCATCTTTATTTTTAGATTATAAAAACTTGTTCAATGATTTTATTGCTCGTTTCAATTGATGTTCTGTATGAGAATTTGGATGGAGTTAAAGTTCAATCAGCTATTAACTAATCTTGAATTAGAAAGAAAATGTTTTTCCAACATTTTTATGGCAGCTATTAGACAAAGGATTTTATTTTTAGTTCAAATAGCAAAGTATCTATTAAGCTGATCTCTTTTAAATGTGTGTATTATACTTTGCAATTGTTGCCAAGATCCAGAAATGATATGACCTCAGTTGACAGGTTTAAATCATAAAGATCAAGTGGGATTCATATCAATTGTGATCTTATCTTGAAATGTTTCCATTCAGAATGGGGCTGAACAAATGAACAAACAAATAAATTGAGCTCTAATGGATCAGTACTTCTCATTCTGAAAAAAGAAAAAAAAATTGCACCATAGTTGAATTGATCCATGCTGACATGTCAGAATGTTTTTACGGATATTATTGATGTTTTCAGCTTTTGAGAATTTAAGCTTTTATAAGAAGATTCTTATGATAGCAGTAAAATACGTGTAAAATTTTTTACTAAAATTTTTGATGGCTCAAAATCAAACCAGGGCCTACTGGCGGGTCTTAGAATACCTTCTTCTTTTACATCACAGTCTCGGAAGACCATAGATTTCCCATGCCCTAGAATTAAGTTTTAATGCAGCACCTTCCGTCACTGTGAAGGCCTACATGTGAAAGAAAGAAAGAATCAATCACAGATGTCACATATTAAGGCTAGTCCTGAAGATGTTGGTGTGCTGGTGCCCCATTGCTTTCTCTTCATCCTCTTGACTTTATGGTGTTGCACTAGGGTGACTTCAGACATGAGTAGCCTGTTGTGACCAAAGGATATCCTGAGCCAAATCTTTCCAGCTGGCAGGGTTGATGTGAAAGGTCTTTATAGCATACTTACAGGCATCCTTAAAACACAGTTGGGGGTAATCAATCTATCTCTTGCCAGATGATAGTTCAGAACGTAACGAGCATTGACACGTCATCTTCCCATTCCGATAAGGAGAGCATAGAGTTACAAATGTCTATATGACAAATTTCAGGTTTGGGAATTGCATTCATTATCCAGCATGTCTTGTTCATCTTACTTGCCATAAATTACTTTTATCATTTTTTACAACATGACCCATTGTACCAGAAGTCCATGATTACATTAATGATTCTATTTAGGAATACATTTTAATTAGCATTCCATTGCTATTTCCATTATATCATAAATTTAGATGATTATAAAATTCATATCATAAATTTAGATGATTATAAAATGACAGCACAAATAAGAACATCAGAAATGATCATTTAGTTGGAAATTGTATTAGAAACTATTTAATTCTCTGAATTAAGATTTAGATTTTAAGTGTATTGCCCTATTGTGCAATAAGGGGTAAACAAATCTTTCTGATGAGATAGAATTTTTCTGTAGCTGTATCAGTACTACTTTATGGCTACACCACTTGGATTTTAACAAAACTCTTTGATAAAAAGCTAGATAGGATCTATAAAAGGATGCTGCATGCTGTCTTGAACAAATCCCTGAAGCAAAAAGAAAAAAAAAGCAACATGAGGAATATAAACAAAGAATTAAACCAAAATAGAACAAATGTTGTTTAAAAGTTTGAATAAGTCATGTTTCTACAGTCGTCTCCAAATGTAGATAAATAAATTAAGATTCCATTAGTTTGTCGAGTGCATCACTGAGTTCTTTGTTCTCTGCTAACTTTGGTTTCATGTCTTATGTTCATAATGAATCATTTACTATCCTTTTATGGATTTTTCATTTTTACCATTTCAATAATATATGGAACGCCTATGTCTTTGAGGTGCTCATGAATCTCAAAGACATGTGTAACATTAGAATGACAAATCAAAAACAAACACTAATTATGTTTTCACAGGAACAAATGATTCATTCTATAAAATAATTTTTTAAATGTTCTAAAGTTGTGAAATCATGCGACTCTCATCTTTAACATTTATATATTATATTCTTCTTTGATTCATGTCTTTATTTCCATAATATTCAGGTACAAATTATTTTTGTCAGTATATAAACATGCATATATACATGTATATATATATAAATTATATATATATATATATACATGTGCATATAAAGTGTTGCTATGGGTTCAAAATGAGAAAATTTAATGTTTTATAAAAAAGAAGGTTAGCAAATTGGTTTAAATTTTGATTCTCAAAACAACATTTTTATTTCACTATAGCTACAAGTGTTTCAGATATTTTGTATCCTTTTCAGGATTATTTAATTACTTTCTGTTTCCATATATATATATATAATATATATATATATATATATATATATATATACTCCTCCTTGTATATATACATATATATAAATGTATATATGTGTTTGTATGTATATACACACACACACACATATATATATATATATATATATATATATATATATAAGTTAAGGTAGCAAAGACATTAAGTCAACGGTGCTCAGTAACTATCAGCTTCTTACAAATGCCATTTTAAAACTTGGTTTGAAAATCACTTTATGTCTCTGTTACCCTAACTTAGATATATATGCTCTATCAATGATATATAGCATTCTTTACTTATAAATAAAGCAAACTATATAATCAATCTTAATATTAATAAATTATATATACTAGCAAATATATGCACCCTCCGGGTGCAAGTATTTAAGTTTTAATGTAATAAAATATTGTATTAAATTAGAAAGGCTAATGAAACTAAATAAGAATACAGATAAAAAGATTTGAAACAGAGGGAGTATAATAAAAGATTTGAAACAGAGGGAGTATAATAAAAAATGGAACAACTAAAACTTACTCTTCCATCACTCTCGTCTTTCATTGTTATTTTTTCTAATTTAAGTATTTAGTTATAAGAGGAAGTAAAGAATAAAATGACAGTTATTTTATCTTGTTAATGAATTTCATTTAAGATTCATTGAAGAGATTTTTGTTTATATTCATTAAAATAAAACCAAACAGTTAGAAATCAATAATACTAAGCACATATTTATTAAATTCGATTTTTTAATATTAATATGCAAATTAGCCTTTCCGTTCACACTGTAAACCACTATTTTGTTGTATATATAAATACAATTGCATGTTGTCAGTATATAGACATAGTTAACAGTATTAATAATGTAACACAATTTTATTAATAATTAAGGTTTAGATAAAAATAAATTCATGGAGAATGTGATGTCAATAACTAAGAGAATTGTGACTTGAGTAGGAATATAGTTTCGGTTACAGACAGAAAAACACACAATCTCCATTATAATAAGATATATATATATATATATATATGATTATTTTTTGGATATAAAATATAGAGTGCTCTGTATTTTAAAGAAAAAGAAAGTTTATATTTATTTTTATTTTATTTTATAAATAACCTTTTGAAAATGTGACATTGTTGCGCAGAAAAGTAATCAGTTTCTAAAGTTAAAGTCAAAATTATTTTTCTTGCCTGAAGAGGTGAAATAATGCTGAAGCATTTTCTCAAATTGTTTTGAATCTATATATAAAATAAATATTATATACATATACATTCATATATATTCATACAATTTATGATAAAATATTTCTTAAATGATGTAACATGCATAATAATTATTATAATATTTATGCATTTTCTATGCAAAAATGGCACATCACAGAAAGTCTTTTCTTAACACAGAAGCATTTGAAAATTGAGAAAAATATTTTCTAATCCAATCAGCAACTGAATAATACTATTAGATCTGCCTTTGATGATTGACTTTAAAGGCATGTCAACCTGTCAAGGATTATTTTATACCCAGATTTTAGGGAATCACATTCATTGTGTGTTCATATTTATATTTTTGTGTAGTTGTTTCTTAAGTGGATTATTTTTGCACATAGTTTTCTCCAATATGTATAATTTTGAAACAGATCTATTTGACTCATGTCTAGGATTATTGTATGCCTAGAGGTGAGGAAATCACATTCATTGTACATTCATATTTGCATATTTTATGCTGTTTTTTCTTAATAGGTTTTTTTTTCTTTTTGCATCAGTCCTATCAAACATGAATAATTTTTTTAAAAATCTATTTCACCATATGTGCAACACTAACAAGTCAGAGTGGACCTGGGAGTAATGGCAATGAAGAGGTACTCTATACACCTCAGATATCCAGAACTGGAACCCCACCATCAAATGCACTTTAGTGTCATATCCAGAAAACTTATTTTTGGTGGGGTCTTAAACATCTGCACGGAATGCAGTCAGCATATTCTGATAGTGCAGAAACTGCATTCATGCTTCAATTATTATATTAAGGGAAATAACTAATCAATGCTCAAGGTTTGATACCAGTCCTCACCAACTCGGTAGATGAGTTGCACAGCTTGGGTAAACTGATCTGTGTGGTAAAGTAAAGAGCTGACAGGAGGCATAGCGCTCCACTACAGCAAAACAATCTCCCTGGTTTAGCACTCACAAATATGGAATAGACTCCCTCACTGTCCGGCAGATGCCAATCAAGTTGTTCTGATAATATTGATTCCCTTGACTCTCTCTTACCATTCGTCTCCATTGACCATCGCTCTTGGCAGGTCTTCTAAGCAGCATCCTGTGTTATATATTTGGAATTATCAATGATATAAATTTTATAAATAGGATTTGATTTGTTAAGCTTAATGGTTGCCAAATTAATTGATTTTAAACAATAAAAACAAGATTTTCTGTCAATTGTAAACAGGTTTATTTTTATGTGAATACTTTTTAGTCATATTAGTGCTACTGTATCAATTTTAAGTGGAATTTAACTGGTTTTAATTCAGAGTTTTTCCTCTCCTAGACCGTTTGCTATACTATGGTTAAAGAGCCCAGTCTGCCCTACTATTTACCCATGAATTATAGTAAGATTTTAGATCACCAGAAAATAATTTTTATAAATTTTTTGGATTATTCAGACTATTGTATACATCTTGGAACCTTCTCAAACTTGGGAACCATCTATTTGAACTCAGGAACCTTCTTGTCAAACTCAGAACTTTCATGTTGTAATCAGGTGACAACAGAACTTCAAACCGAACCCTTTATTCAATCCATGGAGCTATAATGTTCTCAATCTGAAACATTGTGTATATAACAATAAAGATGAAGACAATAGCCCAAATCATACAAATTATCAAGCCTCATTCCAAAAATTCAGACTAATACCATCCAGTCACCAAACAAGAATTTAAAAAAACAGACTGTAACCAAATACAGGCTTTGTGCCAACTACCAGAACACAGTCAAGTGTTGGGTATATAAATATATATATATATATATACCAACCCCTCTGCACAAGTAGGATGCAACACAAGGTCAATTTATTAAGCAGAGTTTAACAGGTTTGAATTCAGAGTTTTCCATCTCCTAGACAGGTTGCCTAACCAAGGCTGAAGGACGAAGTGTTGGGTATATATGGATAAATGTATGGAGACAATGAGACTCCTGGGAATGGACTTGGCCAAGGTACACATTGGAATAGCCTAATATGTTATTTTAACCACCTACCAAGTCAGGATTCCCAGCACAGATTCAACTTGCAGCACAGGTGAATAATGATCACCTAATACAAAGTATTTTTAACTGCATTTAGCAATGGAATTTTGTAGTTAACATGTAGTTTGTAGCATTATTTGTAGCAAAAACAAAATGAAGGAAGATTTAATTTGCAACTAATTCCTTCAGCATTAAACTGTTAAATTCCTTAAGAGTTAAACTGAAATTAGTTAACACATTGTAAAGTCTTCGTTCATCGATAAGGAAGAGAAATGAGAGTTTGAAGTGTTAAAGTAATAACTGGAAATTGTTGATTTGAAAATGACATTCTAAAGAATCTTCAAGTATCCCCCTGGTGCATTTGACTTGATTTATATGAAGGGTCTCAAACGCACAACCTGCAAACTGCATGTGGCCTGCAAACTACTTTTCTATGGCACACCAGAGAACAATTTTTGGGACTAATATTTTCCTAAAACTTGGCAATTTGTCACTCACTTCTAGCATTCTCTTGTAGGAGCAGCAGTAGCAGCAGTATTAAGCTTGACCTGCCAACCTAGTGCCAATAGACAATCAATTTTAAGATCAGCCAATGTCTGACCATGTTTCTCTCTGGAGAAGAGTAGAATTTATTTTGATATTTCAGTCACTTTCACTTCAAGATCATAGGCTGAAAAGTAAAATTTTATATACAGGGTGTCTATAAATTATCAAATGATTTTGTTAAAATAAACACAGTGTGTCTATAAAGTCCTGCAGTATGTAATAACAAAGATTACAGTCATGCTGAAATGCAATAATAAAAACATACATAAAAAATAAAACTACAAGAGTTCAACTTTCATGCGGTTTTGACGAAAGGATTCTATGATTTGTACAGCATGATTTATTGAGTTTTCAACTTTCAAATGGCTGCAAGACTTTATGAAAACCCAGTACATTTTTTAAAAATTCAATTTACCCAGGAAATACCATAAAATGCAAAAAAATGAATTTATCAAAATTAAAAACAGAAAGAAGGGAATTTACGAAAAGTAAAAATGGAATTAAGGTTGGTTGGTGGATTTTAACAGCATATCAACCCATCAGGGATTATTTCATGCCAATTGTTTAGGAAATAAAATATGTTCTATATCTATATTTACACTTTAGTACTGTAAGCAACCTGGTATCAAAATGACTTGATTCAGCATTAAATGACCCCAAAAGGGTTGATATGCCATAAGATAAAACCAACCAACCAAAACAGTTGTTGTACAATCATTTACTTCCCTTCTTGCAAATCATCCAAGAAATTGTTTGGCTGGTGGATATTAATGGCATATCAACCTGTCTTGGGTTATCTTATGCCAATAGTTTAGGAAATAATATATGTTGTATATCTATATTTACAATTTTGTAGTTAATGGTTTTAACGATATGCTAGCATCATCAGGATTATTTTGCATGGTATTGATCAAGTTTATGTTTATATTTTTTTGTATAATTTTATTTTCTCGAAAAGGACAGAATGTCATCTATGTTGACTTTTTCATATCAATCCTTAATATCATTTGAATTAAAAAACGGTTTCTGATGTGAGCAAAAAAAAACCCACATTCTAAAAGTTAGTGTTTAACAGTGCAAGGTGTTTGACATGTTTCACACTGTAGTTGTTGTTCTTGTTTGAGTATAAAGGAGTGCGTAAGTCTTGTGTGACCAATGCATAATTGGGACATAATAACTTTCTGGACTTTCTTAAGGCTGGTTTCCAATCTTACAAAGTGGGTATGATTAAGAAGAGTTTACTGTGGATGTTGTTATGGAATTAAGTAGTCGTAGTGCCTGTTAGGGTCCTATCTATGGGTAAAATAGAAAGAATTAATTTGAAAAGATGTTTTAAGACATAGATTTGAATACCAATCAAGAATGAATAAAAACAAAACTTCTTAAGCATAAAATAATGCAACGGTTGACATGATATAAAACCCAACTAGCCAACCTTTCATCTCGATTTTGGCCTAACAAGAACGTAATGACCAGTTAAAGTAATTGAGTTTGAGAAACATTAGATTTACAAAAACATGCCCTCCTCATCTCACTTTTGGCCTGCTGTGCATCTCCACCAGGACATAATAACCCTTTTGAGTCCTTGATCAATACTATAGTAATTAAATTTTTGTATGTATGTTACCATAGAATATCAAAAGCTGTCCACCATGGCAAGATCTTTGTTAGTGCAACAGATTAATGCTTACTTAAAGCATTATAAATTCTCAAGAGAGATAGTTAAATAATAATTATTGAGTACTCCCCCTTATTTGCTTATTTGCAATTAATTATGACATAAATCATTCAAATATGAAATAACATCACGCTTAATGGCTGCCAAAGACATCCTTTAAACAGATAATAATAGCAGAATGTAAGAGTCAGGTGAATCATTTGTTATAATAAACAAGTTTATATGATGATATTTTGTTGTTAGGTAATTTTTTCATAAAAATCAATACATGAGATAACTTTAAATATATATTAAAATAAAATAAATTATGTAAAAATCAATAGTACCAGGCATGTATTTATTAAATCTTCTTAAAAAAAACGACAGTAGACCAGGAAATATAGAGTCTTCATTCTGAGCATATATATAAATCAACATTGCCCTTTATTCTAATTTTCATTGATTATAAATCAAATACTTATTGATAATCTTCCATAATTCCTGAAATGTCTATGACATAAGCAATGACGTTGTTTCGGTTACAGACAAAAAGTGATCGAATCTCCATTATATATAGAGATACTATCATCAAATATAATAAGCAGCTCCGGATTTGATTTTGGGATTTACTTCTCTAGCCTTTCCTTGGAATAACAGAGGTTTTATCATAGTCTTTTCCTTGTTTCGATGGATTGCCGCCCAAGGCTAAGGAGCTCCATCTACATGCTAATGCAAATTTAAACAACCAATGTTTGAATTATTTTCCCAGTCTTTTGCTGGAGATTCACCATTTTTGATAATCAGTGGCAAACATTTCAGTATGACATTATTGTCTGGTCCATTTTTTCTTTCAAAATTGAGCAAATCTGTTCTCACTTGTTTCCTTTGTTTTCATTGGTGAATTGTACACTCGAGTAGTTGAAAGTGGAATTCCCAATTTTGATGTCCTTTGATGCAGGATCATTCCACCTTCTGTCTGACTAACAATATCCTTTTTGAAATCTGATTGATCTCATGAGTTAAGAGTACTTAGAATTGGGAATTGATTCTGTGGTTTGTATATATACATATATATATATAATTGTATAAAAAACTTTTTCACTAAGAGAAAAACTTTTTTCTACAACTATAAATGCTCTATATTTTACGAAATATATTGAGCCCTTTTGGATTAACTACTAATGCTACGTCAATGAAAATGTGGTAGCAACATTTGATGAATACATACATACATACATACATACATATATATATATATATATATATATATATATATATATATATAGGCTCCAGTAAAGACAATTGTAAGATTGAAATAGTATTACAGTTAGTTATTGTTGGTTGGTTGGCTTAGAGGCCTCCCTTTTGGATTAACTACTAATGCTACGTCAATGAAAATGTGGTAGCAACATTTGATGAATATATATATATATATATATATATAATCTGTATGTGTAGTAGGCTCCAGTAAAGTCATCTGTAAGATTGAAAAGGTAGTACAGTTAGTTATTGTTGGATGGTTGGCTTTAGAGGCCTTCCAACGTGGGTCATATATATACAAACAATATTCCGACAAGGGTGTGAAATGTAACAACGGAATTTAATGAGCATGTGGAGAAAATACATATAACAGGAATACATAATGAGATAAGATACATAAGCAACACATATAGAAGACAGGATATAATATAGCAGTTAGAAGCATACAGAAATAGGACTGCATCCTGTAGAAGGATTGTCACTTACTAAAGACATGATGGGTGGTGAAAGCCACCCACATGAGAGGGTGTAGACACAAATGTCTAACCCATCTGTGTTGGTTGAAGTCCAGAAACAAAGAGGAGTCAAAGTTGGCGCTTCACTGACTAAATAGCTAACAACCCTGGTGGTAGAAACTTTCTGACAAGGGAAGATAACTCTTCCAGACCAAACAAGTGCAGACAAACACTGTTTGGATTGAAATTACTTTTATGAGCATTTTTTGCACTTATTTACTAAACTATCTGTAGACACACAGACTTGACACTTATAACTTGATCCATAATATCTGTAGCAGCATGGAGGTGTGTCGCGTAATGGTTCTGTTAAACTCAGCTCAAGAAATTGACCTTGTGTTGTATCCTGCTCATGCATTGTTGTGTGTGTCTGTGTGTATATATAATCTTCTTTTGTATAGATACATACACATATATGTATGCTAATACTGTTAGAAAAGGCACACATCCAACTATTCTCCCTCTAGCTATGGGTAAATAGTAGGGCATGGCTCTTTTAACCTTGGTATGACAACCTGTCTAGGAGATAAAAACACTCTGAATTCAAACCTGTTAAATTCTGCTTAATAAATTGACCTTGTGTCACATCCTGCTCATGCAGAGAATTTGGGTAAAGACATACTCTATGGTAAGTATGGTAACTCCCTCTGTGATTGTATTCCCTGCAGAGGGGAATAACCTTCCCACCACAAAAAGGGTATGACACTAAAGTGAATCTAATGGTGAGGCTCCAGTTCTGGAGTTCAGGGGAGTCTGGAGTATCCCTTCATTGGTTTACTCATTGGTTTACTCAAACCTTTTAGGGTCCCATTTATGTGTCAAATAGATCCATTTAAAAATTAGTACTTTTATGTTAACAAAAACCCTTAAGAAACAACTAAACAAAAATGTAAATATCCAGTAAATACAATTCCTTAAACTCTTGGCATAAAATAACCCTAGATGGATTTATATGACATTAAAATTAATAAATCAATGATGATAACTTGCTATAGATATCATATATATTTACTAACTCCTCTGCACAAGCAGGATATGACACAAGGTCAATTTTTTAATAGAGTTTAACAGGTTTGAATTCAGATTTTTCCTCTTCCTAGACTGGTTGCTTAACCATAGTTAAAGACCCTAGTCTGCCCTACTACTTATACATAGCTGAAGGGAGATTAGTTGAATTCATACTTTTTCCTAGAATATTAGCAATTTGAGAATTGCAAACAGCCTCATCCAGAATTTAAACTTGGTTCACGATTGTTGTAAAAGAAGATATTTCCAAACAAGAAAGTTGGACTTGTCCAACAGAACACATATAAGGATATAAATTCACAAGATTATTCATGTCAAGTTAGTACTAATCGAGTAGCTAGTCATACTGTTGGAGAACTGCATGTTGACCCTCTTATTTATGTCCCTGTACAAAAAGTAATAAACCTGTTCTAGATTTTCAATGTTGTTAATTGATTAATTCAGTCACAACAGCAATGTCTATTTTTAATTACAATAACCATTACACTACAAGCGCCTCATTTTTACTTATTTGCCATAAATTATGATTACTGTGTAGAATTGCCTGGTCATTGTCCAGATTGCTCCCTTGTAATTGGCCAGGCCAAAAGGAGCTAATTTCTCTTCAAAGGCCATTAAGCCCCCCCCATGCAACAGGGGGGGGGGGAAGATAATGTTAGAATAAACATCATACTCACAGTAGAAGCAATACTTCAATTACCATCGAATTGGCAAGGCAACAAGCAAGCTGTAATTCAATATGAATCTCGTATTGTCGCAAACCCACTGCATAATAATAGGTTATTTATCAAGCACCATAACACCACAGAAACCAAGCAGCCAATCAGGACTCAAGGAATGGAATAACCCAAATGCATTCATGGAGTATTCCCGGGTGCTATAAATACCAGCTGCTTTGGGCACCAGTTCAGTTGTGCTTAGATGTTGTTATTCAAACCAACAGGATACTAACTCACTGCTGCTGATAAATATCAATGCTTTTTTATTTCCTCTATAGGTTTGAATGTTAGTGTCTGATTTATCATTTGAAATAATCACATTTTCTGTGTGAAAAGGAATGTCCTAATATTTACAAATGATGATCTAGCATGCAAGTTAACTATAAACAAGAATGACTTGCAATCTTCCTTCTTTAACAACTGTTTTTTTTATACCTTTCTTTACAAACTACAATTGTATGTAATATTTCTTTTTGTTTGTCTCTCTTTCATTCACAGTGTTATTAAAAATTATGATATTTACTTCATTGTGTAAAAAGAAATTCCCATCAATACTCATTTGTTGTGCTGATGTTCTAGTTGCAAGTGTTCTATTACAACTACAACATTAGATGACAAAAACATCTTTATTGCATTTATTTGATGCATAGATTTATCTATATATTAATACTTGTGTTCCTTAATTGTACATCTGTTAGCATCTTGCAACACCTGTTGATTAAAAATGAGACTGTCCACATCCTCCAAGATGAAATGTAAATCCTGATTATCTGGTGCCGAATCCTTATTTCTTATGAGTGTCATCACCTCAGCTAAATAATGGACCATTCCGTTTTTATTATAAAAAAAGAAAGGGAAGAAAAAGGACATGCTACACAGAAAAAATGTAAGAAAGAAAGAAAGAAAAAGAGTAGGGGAAAGATATAAATCTGTTTTAATTGAACATAATGAAAAGATGAAAAGAAGGAAAAAAGAAAAAAAATAGAAAGAGTTGAATCAAGATTATTATACTTTTTACATATTGAACTATTTCACAATAACTCTTAAGTAAACATATCAAATGTTGTAATAATCAAATTATCATACTGTGGTATATCCACAGGTCCTGCTAGTATATATGAAACTAATATCTCAGGGATATTAGCCATTGTATAGTGGCTAAAATGCTGGACTGCAAACTTGAAGTGAATTAAAACTCCAGTTGCTCTATTATGTTCACTTAAAGACTAATACCCTTGGGAAAGGTATGAACTTCTCATAGCCAAAGCTATAGGTTAAAGAGTACTACTACTGTTCTTCTACATGGATGGTTTTGGCATTAAATAACCCACAATAGTTGATATGCCATTAAAGAAACCAAACTAATATCTCAATGTCACTGGTTCCATAACATGGTTTGGTTGTGGGGATGCTACTCATCACACATTGCCTTGGTCAGAATAGTCTGGTGTGGGAAATAACGAATGTTAAAGTGTCTATTTAGAGAATGGTATGGAGTACACTACCCATAAGAAATGGACTATTCTTTTTTTTTCTTTTTAGTGAAATAGATCAATAATTAGGACTGAGCCTATTCTAGTAGTGAGCACCCCAAGCAGAATTGAACAGGTTTGAATTCAGAGTTTTCTTTCTCCTAGACTGGTTGCCTAACCAAGGTTAAAGAGCTCAGTCTGCCCTACTATTTACCTATAGATGAAGAGAGAGTAGTTGGATTCATACCTGTCCCAAAGGTATTAGCGCTATGTGAACTGTATCTTCATCCAGTATTTGAACTCAGGTTGACGAGTCATATATCCAAAATATTTTTGCCTAAAATTAATACCAGTTGATTTTTTAACTACCACTTTTCACTGTTAATACCTGACAGTGGCTAATTCTTATAATCGGTAATAGAGTGCAGTTAGTAAAATGGCTTCAAACAACATTTTACCACCCCTATGGTCTACAACAGTTTTCCTTCTCCTAAACCGATTGCCAGACTAAGGTTAAAGAACCCAGTCTGCCCTACTATCTACCCATAGCTGGAAGGATAATAGTTGGAATGTTGTCCTCATCTTTATTGTTGTATATACAACGTTTTGGCCGATATGTCTTCCAGTCTTCTTCAGGTGTTTCTTGTATGGAACCTACTCTTCAAACTCAGGAACCTTCTTGTTGAACTTGGCAGCCTTCATGACTTAATCAGGAGCTTGCACAGAACTTTGAACTGAACCCTTTATTCAGTCCACCAGGGTAGACTGTTCTCATTCCATCAACCATTACCAGGTACAAGTGTTAAGTTATGTTAAGTATTCAATGTCATTATTGCCTTTAGCCAGGATTGAACCTGCAACCTACAGATGATTGTCACTTAGAACTGTATTAACTTACCTTATATCTGTTGATCCTATTGTCCAACTGAAAAAGATTCAGACAAAGAGCAAACAGTCTCGTTTAGGATTTGAACACATGTAGAAGAGTCCACTTTCTATGATGATAACTGTTATGCCAAGAGCACCTCCAAAGAAAATAAATTTCATAAAATACTTTGAACTTCATTTCTTGACATCATATTTATTCATTTAACTCTGAAATTTATTAATGTTTATGACATCCAATGAAAGAAAACAAATGCAAAGCTAAAATAAAATTATGTGTTAAACTTAATTTGAACTTTGATTTATTATGTTGAATCAATTCCGTTCTGAAGAAAACTTCTTTGTAATTCATCACTAAGAAAACTACAAAGAATTCATCCTGGTTGGATCAAAGCCAAATACTGAACTGTGGATCAATTGTTCAAATATGAGAAATATCTGTTGTTATTTTCAACAAAACATAAGAATAGAGAAAAGAAATGTTTGAACATCCAACAATGTTTTCTTTTTAGTGAGATTGATTTATGTTATATTTTATGTAGGTAAAATTAATGACATCTTTTTTTTTTTTCAAATTATTGATGTGTAGCAAAAGTATTTTGATTTTTAAGAAATTGAGTGTGAATAGAAATGAAATTTGGTCAAAAAGTACATGTATGTGTGTTTGTATATAGATAAGTGTGTGTGCATGTGTGTTTGCATGCATTTTTTTAAAAGCTGTTCTGAATAGATAATGTAGTAATAAGAAATATGATAAGTCAGTGTGTATGTGAGTTTATCCATATGTGAGTCAGTGAGGGATATATATATGTGTGTGTGTATATATATGTACATGGACTTTGTTTTGAAGACATTTGAAAATTATTGAACACTTTCATTCGGAATGTTTGAGACACATTCTAAACATCAAACGGAATTCCAACACACCTAACACAAAAGTCCTTATGAGCACAGGATGCACAAGCATTGAAACCCTTATCATAACGGCCCAAATGTGTTGGGCAGGTCATGTTGTGCGTATGAGTGATGCTAGAATGCCAAAGCAACTTCTTTATGGTCAGCTGCATGATGGCAAAAGGCCACAGCATGAAGCCTTGGAAGAGGTATAAGGATTGCTTAACAAAAAAACCTTGTAAAAATAAAATAAATCCTGACAACTGGGAAAAGCTGGCACTGGGGAGAACTGACTGGAGAGTTCATGTGGATGATGGTTGTACCGGTTTTGAGAGTGAAAGAATTGAGCATGAAAACCTCAAGCATCAACTTCAAAAGGGATTCACCTGTCATATTGGAGAGAACGTGGAGGGTTGGAAATGTCAGACATGTAGTTGAATTCTGCTTTCTAAGGCTGGATATGTCAATCATAGGAAAT
>CM042156.1:2435828-2503328 GCA_023376005.1 Doryteuthis pealeii
ATAATAAATCCATATGATATTTATCTTTCTTGAAAAATATTGAAGGAAGTCAGTCAGTCTACTATTGGTTTGAACAATGTGACTGGCCAAGCACAACTGAACCAGTGTCGAGACAACTGGTACTTATGGGAATTCAGAATAGTCCACTCATGCATTTGGGTGATTCCATTCCCTGAGTCCTGATTGGCTGTTTGGTTTGTATGATCCTCTGAGGCTTCATAAATCCTGCCATTTTGCAGTAGTCTTAGCAGCAAACTAGAATCATATTAGGTTATGACTGCTTGCTGTCTTGTCTTGCCAATTCGATGGTAATTGGACTTAGTATGATTATTCTACAGAAAAGAATATATTTAACTAGTATTTTACTATGGAAACACTTCTATTTAAGAATTTTTAAGAATTTAATCTCTAAGTAACTGGAGTATGTTTAAGATGACAGTAAATATAAACACACACACACACAACACACACACACATACAAAATAAATAAATAAATAAATTAAAAAATTAAAAAATAGGAGACAAGCATGCAAACAATTCAGAGGGTCCAATCTGAATTCTTCACAGATTAATGAATGACGTTGCAAGACTTGGTTTCTCTGGGAATCAACCAATTACAAATAAGATTTTAAAAGTCTAAAAATAAACAAAAGAAAAATCTTTTGGAATTTGGTGATGCAGATGCTGGCATCTCACCAACAAGGTAGTTTCTTGATAAGGAAATCAATAATTTGATTGTCACTGTTGTCATATCTGCCATTTCCCAAAAGTCTTTTGTTTGTCTACTTTCAAAACACAGACTTTAGTCTTTGCAATGTAATTTTTCACTTGACTTTCTAACTATGGACCTAATAAAATATTTTTTGAAGTTCTGGGAAATCAACATTTAACTTTAAAAAAAATTCTATTAACCTAAAAGTTACATTGAAAAAGAATTGAGCAAATATTTAACTCATTATGAAATGAATTATTGAACATAGTTTTTTGAAGCCGATAACAAAAAATGTTGCCATATAATTACATCTGCCTATGTGGACAATGTTTCTATCCTGAAAGAAATTTTTTAGTTTTTATGTTTAGGGATCCTTATATAGGAAATCTACTGTCTCAGGGGACACAGGAAGTTACGAATTAACTCCCAGAGTGGGCTGGAGATTTCTGATGCTTTGAGCCAAGCAACTGGACTGTTGAACATTTCCGGTCACTTGGCTCAAAATGAACAAATTTATCAAGCCCACTAAGGGATTTAATTCCCAAGTTCTTGTGTCCCCTGATATAGGAGAGTTCCTATTTAAGGATTCCTACATAAGTATATGCCAAAGCCCTCTACAACAGACAGGATGTGACACAAGGACAGTTTTTAAGCAGGACAAAATAGGTTTGAATTCAGAGTTTTTCTTCTCCTAGACTGGTTGCCTCATCAAAGCTAAAGAATCGAGTCTGTCCTATTTACCCAGGGAGATTCCCCTTCGCATAGTGGCTAAATTACTGTATTGTAACATCATAGTGAGTTCAAGCTCTAGTCACATTATTACATTCATTTTTGGACTAATACACTTTGGAAAGGTATGATCCCCCCCCCCCCAGCTTTGGGTTAAATAGTACCACTGCTGTTCTTCTACCAGGATAGCTTTGGTATTAAATAATCCACATAGGTTGATATGCCATTAAACCAAAGAAACCAAACCAAACTATTAGTCCATAGCTGGAGGGAGAACAGATAAATTCATGCCTTTCCTAAGGGAATTAGCATGAAGTAAATGAAAGCTACTTTGTCCAGGATTTGAACTCAGGTTGCCAAGTCCATATCTTATGATGATATCTTTTATAAGTGCACCTCCTTTTTTATGTTCACATATTCTGTCTTAAAGTAATTTTCTCTAATGCTACAGTGGTATTTTATATTATAATAAACATATTTTGATTTGATTTGTTTAATGGCATATCAACCTTTGTGGGTAATTTAATACCAAACCCCTCTTTTAGATTGAGAATAGTGCTACTATTTAACCTATATCTGGGTGGATGAGGAAGTCATACCTTTCCCATGGGTATCAATCCAAAAGTGAACATAACAACACAATTGGAGATTGAACTTCTTACTATGATGTCATAGTGCAGCACATTAGCCACTACACCATGGGAACTCCCCATTCCCCACTCCCTATTATATTTTGAATTCATGTTGAAAAAATATCCCAGAAAATTAGATTTTTTTCAAAAGTCTTGGACTTTTGTAATGGATCACTGACATCTTCTCCCAATTGTATTTTTTGCTTTAAAAGTTAAGATAACGAGCATCTGTCACGAAAGGGTGATGGATAGAGGTGATCTAGATAATATAAGATGAATTAATGTATGTATGTGTTTTTGGTTGACTCCTGAATAGCAAGAGTGACAAAAACAAGAAAGAACAAGAGAAAGATTGCTGAGAGCAGAGTGACATGGTTTTATCATTAATTCATGAAATAGAATTTTAACTGAATAAGAAATAAGAAGTCAGTATCAAATATTCGTAGAGTTTGCCTTCCTTACTTTTCCTTCATTTAATTTCCTAAATTTACAATTCTTCAATTAATGGTAAACTTTAAAAATCTATACCCACTTTATCTGAAATAAATATTTACTACCTCAACCTGTGTAAATTACACAGTGTTGCCAATATTGAAAATAATTCTGTCTTGATCTCAGTTTCTCCTGTTTTGGAGACACTTTTCTGTATCCTTCTTGAATGCAACCATGATTCAGGTGATCACCATTCACCTAAATTCCACAAAGTTTAATTGAGAAGAAAACCAATTTTGTGACCTTTATTTTTCAAATCTAGCCCAACCAATAATGGTCAGGAAATGTAAGAAAAATGACTTTTTTCTTTTATTTTTAATAACAGCACATCCAATAAAACATTAATATTTAGTAAAAAAAAATCCAATGGAGATTTCTTAGTATAGAAAAAAATATTTTTTAAATAAATTGCAAACATACGTCATCCAATAAAGATTTTTAAATGTAGGGAGTATACTTTTGTCTTTCAATTTAAATTACTAAAGTTTTGAAAAATACAAATTTCTTTAAATGTAAGTAATATCATATCCAATGAAGATTTTGAAATGTAGAGTATCTAATTTTTAAATAAATTGCAATAATACCACATCTAACAAATATGGTAAAAATATGTATACCATTAAATTTCAATCATAGAACATCCAAAGAAAAATGACAGCATAAGAATTTGGCGAATAAGCAACACCTGATAATCAGGATTTACATTTTTGCATTTCAACCTGGATGATTTGGACAGTCTCATGTTTAACCAGAGAGTGTTGCAAGATGATAACAGTTGTATTGTATTCTTTTAGAAGCACCAGTGTTGATATATAGATTGATATGTACACAGACCCAGACACTTTCTGTGACAGGATAATAATGAGGCTTTTTTCCCTAGTTTAGACTCCCTTGACTCTGTCTCTCTCACTCTGTCATCCTATCAGCCATCACTTTTTGTAGGTCCTCTAAACAACAGCCAATGTCTGCACACAACTGTTGTAGGTAAGTTTTTGCTGGTTGGCCAACACAGATGTATCCATGTGTAGGAGTTCATAGAAGAACGTTGTTTATGAGTTTATCCTTACTTCTCCAGCAGTGCCCTATCTATCTATCTGTCTGTCTGTCTAGCTATCTATATATCTATCACTGTCTGTCTATCTAGCTATCTATATATCTATCACAGTCTGTCCATATCTAGCTATCTGTCTATCCCAGTCTGTTTGTCTGTTCATATCTATCTATCTATTTATCTATCTATCCCAGTCTGTCTGTTTGTCTGTACATATCTATCTATCTATCTGTACATATGTATCTATCTAACTGTTTGTCTGTACATATCTATCTATCTGTTTGTCTGTACATATCTATCTATCTATCTGTTTGTCTGTACATATCTATCTATCTATCTGTTGTCTGTACATATCTATCGTACATATCTATCTATCTATCTGTTTGTCTGTACATATCTATCTATCTATCTGTTTGTCTGTACATATCTATCTATCTGTCTGTTTGTCTGTACATATCTATCTATCTGTCTGTTTGTCTGTACATATCTATCTATCTGTCTGTTTGTCTGTTCATATCTATCTATCTGTTTGTTAGAATCTAAATGGTGCAACTATACAGTAGTACTGACAACTTGGAAGAATTTCCATCTTAATCAGACAGATGAGATTTCCATATGGTTATATAGCCTATCAATAGCAATCGATGTTTTACCTATGTTGATATAGCTTTCAGTAGATGAGATATTGCTAACAATTATTTATTTAGCAATCCCCTCTGTACAAGCAGGATCTGACACACAGTCAATTTTTTAAGCAAAATCTAACAAGTTTGAGTTCAGAGTTTTTCCTTCTCTTAGACTGGTTGCCATAACAAGGTTAGAGACTAGTCTGTACTACTATTTATTCATAGATGGAGCGGAGAATAGTTGGATTCATACTTTTCCCAAGGGTATTAGTGCTATGTGAAATGCAAACAGCCTCATCCAGGATTTGAACTTGGTTTGCCCTGTTCATTTTCTATGACAGTAATCATTACACCATAAGCACCTTATTTCAGAGGCTTGCCATTTAGTGAGGAGATGGCACCATCTTGTTTAAGAAGAACATGAACTCTGTTTTATCCAAATATAATCTACCTGGGAAAAATTATGAATATATTTGAGTTCTTGTAGGATGATATTTTAGAAAAGAAATTAACCTGCCTCATGTTACCATAGCAACAGACTTTATCATTATTCATTTATGTGACGGACATATAGAGTAACAATACTTGTAAAGTATGATCCACATATATTATGCAATGTTACTATAAACACTGCTGATCTATTCTATTACTGTAAGTTATATAGTCATCCACAGACACCATGTTTCGACATTTCACATCTCATTAGTGTGGCCAGACTTAGCAACTACTTCTAGCCAGGAATGTAACCCAACTGACTTTTCATCAGTCTGACTCCTTAACCCCTCGGGTATCTTCATTAAGAAGGGAACTTTAAAATTGATAAATACATACATCGGTATATATATTTTATGATCACCAAAGAACTCAAATCCATAAATAACAGACGAGTCTTGCTTTATGCTGATGGTGAAAGTTCATTAAAGTGCCTTCTCGAGAGCTCTACCGGGTTTGGGAGCATATGATAGTCATCCACAGACACCGGGTTTCGACATTTTACATCTCATTAGACTTAGCAACTAATATAAATATTATATATATATATATATATATATATATATGTATATGTATATATATATATGTATATGTATATATATATATATATATATGTATATGTATTATATTATATATATATATATATATACACATACATATAAAACCAGGTTAGTTGGTGTTAGGAATAATTCTAAGCAGAGACTTTTTTAAAATCAGAATGTTAAAACTGGTATAGTCCATGTGGAAAGCACAATGTACAGCTATGGGAAAACAGTAGGGCAGACTGACTCTTTAACTGTAACAAGGCAACTAGTCTCGTCACTGAATTCTAACCTGTTCAACTCTGCTAAAAATTGACCATGTGTCACATCTCACTTGTGTGGAAGAATTGGTAAATAAATACTTGGAAAAGAATATCTAACTTAATATTATTTTATACAGTATAATTTTATTTTGTGATTTAATTAATTAAACTGCCTATTTTTTCCAGTCTACTAATTCAGGTTATGTCCATCAAGAAATAATTTATCAATATATTAATACTCGTGTTCCTTAATTGTATGACCATTATCATCTTACAAAACCCTCTGATTAAAAATGAGACCGTCCAAATCATTCAAAATGAAAAGCAAAAAAGTAAATTCTAATTATCCGATGTTCCTTATCCACCGAATTCTTATTTCTTATGAGTTTCATCAACTCGGCTAAATTATGGACCATTCTGTTTTTATTATAACGAAAGAAAGGAAAGAAAAAAGTCATGCTACAAAAAAAGTATAAGAAAGAAAGAAACAAAGAGAGTGTGTGAAAGATAGAGAGAGGGGGTGAGTGCCTGGAAGCTATAATGATAATCTGTTTCAATCAAATATAAAAATGAAAAGAAAAGAAAGAAATAAAAAACAAAGAGTGAGAGACAGTTAAATCAGTATTATTAAATCAGTATTATACTTTTTACATATTGAACTATCTAGCAAAAACTCGTAAGTAAATATATTAAATGTAATAATTATGATACTGTGGTATATCCACAGGTCTGTAGTATTTTTATAATGAATAATTGGAATCAACAGCAGCAGTAGCTTACAATTCAAAAAGGTTTTTACATTCCAAAAAGCAGCAAAAATTAAAATAAAAAAAATGTTTAAATCTTTGCCATCATTTTTTTAATATGATAATATTCTTGTCATATTTTACAGAATTAGTCTTTTACAACATTTCTATCAAATTTTAATCCATAGCTTGTTCTCTTTGAATGCTCAAGATACTGAAAAAACAACATTTAGAAAAGAGAAAAGCAAATAAGATTGAGATATATATATATATATATATATAATAATTTCTGTGGAGCTACTGTTTTATTTGTGTTCACTAAAAACGTATGAAACGTATTGGTCCCCTCTGAGAATTTGTTCTCTGATGACTCAAAGTATTTTAATCTCCATCAAATCAAAAGGAACCCATCCGTGTAGATTAGATCTGTGTATTCTTCGTCTTTTATTCATTCATGCTTATTAAAGATATTGAATATTTGGGTGTTGTATACTCACACGCACACACATATATATATATATATATATATATACATATATATATGTGTGTGTATGTATGTATACATAAACATGTTTTATATGTATATATATATACATAAACATAAGCACACATAAACAGTTTTTACATATATGTATACACATAAACATATTATATATACACACACATACACACACCTGTTTTATATATATATATATATATATATATATATATATACACACACATACATTTGTATATTTTGGCAGCATTATTTCTTTTATACATGTTTTATTGAACACGATGGACATTTCAGGTCTGACAAGTTTATTTCTGATCTTTTCAAGTTGTCTGGCCATTTTTTTAAAGTTTGGGTGGAGTTGGTTAATAAATCCACTGAAGATTTCTTCGCAAGTACTTTCGGCACTTTGTAGTGCCATCTTCAGGTGTAGATGTAGTCAAGTTGGTTCCTGGTTCTTTTTAACAAGCTACATGGTAAGAGAAATTGAATAGCAGTAGGAGTAAGTAGGAATTATATGAAATGTAATATAATTTCATGTAATTCTGAGTTTCTACTTATTTCTACTGCTACACAAACTAGTGACAAACCACTATTAAGAGAATTAACTTAGAAAATTGTGACAATATTCTAAAATGTTTTAACTAGATAGAACAATTTTTATTCTAAATCATGTTTGCCTAGCTCGTTAGAAATATTTAAAAAAATAAACTGCCACTGTTATTTTGCATCACCTTAGTGACAAAAACGAACCAATAGTTTAGTCAAATAAACAGTCTTGATAATGACGGTTTAACCAAATATAAACAGCCTTGGTAATAGTTTGGAAAAGAATCAAAAGTACATGGTTTACCAAAGAAAATTGAGTACCCATCAAGAATGAATATAATAAAATGTCTTTGACATAAAATAACCCAACAAGGGTTGACATGCCGTAAAATCCAACCAACCTAAACTCTAAGCTTAAAATAACCCTAGATTGGTTGACATGCCATTAAAATCAATCAATCAATTTTGAGAGGAGATGGACACTGCTAAGTAACCTCAATTGCCATGAAGCTTAGTTGGTTGACATGGCACACTGACAATTTAATGGGTCACAGGAAAAATCCAACAAACCAACCATTGAGTGCACTTTTATCTTATTATAATAAGAATTCCTAGTGAATATGTATGAAGTTTTTCTGAAACCTGAACGTTTGGCTGTGGAACCTATTCGAATGAAAGAAAGCTTTTGGGGATTCAGTCGGTGAATTTGGGTAGCGTCACTTTGAACTTGGCTGGGAAACTGTGGAAAGTGATCCGCATTTTGAAAAGCCCTCAGCCAGCAGAACACCCCAAAAAAGCTGAATGCTGCGTGCAGACTGTAATTAAAGGAAATCAACAACTGACAGCACAAGAATTAGACTTGTGGATATTCCGCAGACTGTCTGGAAAGAATCTAACCATTTTGAATATCCTGACTTCTTATTCTTCTTATCTCATGCAATTTTTTGTGGGGGTAGGGGGCAAAGCTGTTAAAACCTACACCACCCTCTGTAACTTTTGGCTTTCACCAAAGCTAAGATCACATCCATTAATTTTAATGGTATATCAACCCATCTAGGATTATTTTACACCTAGTGAATCATGTTCATTGTATGTTCAAATTTACATTTTTTTTTTATAGTTGTTTTTAGGAAGTCTTTTTTTTTCACAGGGTTTTATCAAATATAAATAATTTTTAAACAGGTTTATTTGACACATACATGGAACAAACAGCTACTATCAGTTTGGGTCATGGTGGATCTGGGGGTAGTAACAATGAAGTGGTACTCCTTACTCCTCAGTTAAACAGATCTACTTGACTCTAAGATGGAACTATAACAGGTACTAACACTCCAGCTCAGTGGACCTGGAGGTAATAGCAATGAATAGGTACTCCTTACTCCTCATATCTTCAAAACTTGAAGCCTCAGTACCAGACGCAGTTTAGTATCTTATCCAGAAATCCCCTGGTGGAGGGGTCCTGAAGGGGGATACAGTCAACTTATTCTAAGCTCTACTGACAGGGGTGGGGAAAAGAGGAGATTTCTGTAGAATCAACATATCATACTCATCTTCACAGAAAGGCTGTAACTAGTGTCCAGTTACCAGACAAAAAAAGAGACAGACAGTAACTGAATATAGGACCTGTAGAAACTACCAGAACACAGTCAGGTGTTGGGTATATATATATTTACCAACCCCTCTGCCCAAGCAAGATGCGACATGAGGTCAATTCCTTAAGCAGAGTTTAACAGGTTGGAATTCAGAGTTTTCCTTCTCCTAGACTGGTTACCTAGGTTAAAGAGCCCAGTCTGCCCTACTATTTACCCATAGCTGGAAGGAGAGTAGTTGGATGCATATCTTTCCCAAGGGTATTAGCATTGTGAAATGCAAACAGTCTCATCCAGGATTTGAACTCAAGTCCATTTCCTACAACTTTAACCATTACGTCATGCACTTCCAGCTTTTGTATGGATCAAAATATCCACACTAAAACCAGCAGCCAGTCAGAATCCTGGGAATGAACTTGGCTAAGGTACACAGTGGAATAGCCCAACCTGCTATTTCAACCACCTACAATCTCAGAACAGATTCAGCTTGCAACACAGCTGAATACTGATCGACATATACAAATTTCAACAATTTCAAACCATGAACAATATCAAGGAGAATAAACTGAGGCAGTTGATAGCAACCCCTAATAAGAAGTTTACAGATTGTTTTGAAAAGTGGAAAGGATACTAGGGAAATGAATGAGATCCCAGAGAGAATAATTTGAAGAGGACTAAAATGCAACTTCCCTAGGGAGGTCATTTTATGTTATCATCGTGTGATTGGATTATTGCCAGAAATACTTTATATAGATATTTACAAAACTTTGTTCAACACTGGTTTCTAAGATAAAAAAAACAATCATTATTTATTCATGCAAAAATCTACATTTCTATTGGAGGAATTTCTGAGATGCATGACTTTTGAAAATGTGCTAGTAAAAAATAACATCAGATATTTCTGTCAGATTTAAAACAGTATAAATACTTCTCAAGTCAGACTTTTTTTTATACCCTGTAAGCATTTATTATACACTATATGTTTGTTGTACAGATATATTTAAATAAGTCTAAAATTCCTGCATATTCTTTGGTGTTAACATATTCAGTGAATTATCAACATAGGTATGCTTTTATCTAAAAAAAAACTAAGAAGACCATAAAGTAGTCATATACATTCAGTTATGGTACTTTCCAAAAACACATACAATTCACATGCTTACATGATTATATTTACAAATATATTTGGATATAGAATTAAAAAACAAACTTTAATGGGTTAATACATAACCCTCCCATGTTTTTCTTTACCTCTCTTTATATATATATATATATATATATATATATATATATATATATATGCATGCATGTATGTATATATCTTTTATAGGTATGCATATATCTATATATACAAATCTGTATATATATATATATATATATATATATATATATATGTGTGTGTGTATTGTGTGTGTATTGTGTGTGTGTGTGTGTGTGTGTGTGTGTGTGTGTATATTATGTGTGTGTGTGTGTGTATTATATGTGTGTGTGTGTGTGTGTGTGTGTGTGTGTATATATATGTGTGTGTGTGTGTGTATATGTGTGTGTGTGTATATTATATGAGTGTATATCATGTGTGTGTGTGTGTGTATATTATATGAGTGTATATGAGTGTATATCATGTGTGTGTGTGTGTGTTATCGTGTGTGTGTGTGTGTATATTATATGAGTGTATATTGTGTGTGTGTGTGTGTGTGTATATTATATGAGTGTATATTATGTGTGTGTGTGTATTATTATGAGTGTATATTATATGTGTGTGTGTGTGTGTGTATATTATATGAGTGTATATTATATGTGTGTGTGTGTGAGTGTATATTATATATGTGTGTGTGTATATTATATGAGTGTATATTATATATATGTGTGTGTATATTATATGAGTGTATATTATATATGTGTGTGTATATATTATGAGTGTATATTATATATATGTGTGTGTGTGTGTATTGTATATAAGTGCATGTATGTTTGTATATATCTATTATGTAATGTATGTATGTGTGTGCATATCTATCATGTGTATATATATATATATATATATATATATATATATATATATATGTGGTGTGTATGTATGTATGTGTATATATATGAATTTAGAATTGCACCTCTGATGATTGGGTGCAGCTCATAAAACTGATAGTTATGTGGAGATAGTATTTGCAAATAAAATCCACTTTTATCAATATTTTTTATTGACATTTTTATAGGATTTCAATATTTTAATACACACATGCACATTTATGTGTATACATATGTATATCAAGTGATAGAGCGAAAGTGACAAAACATAAAGAAAGCCAAAGGAAGAGATTTTTTGACATTTTTGTATTGCATAATATATATATATATATATATAAATTTTAGTTAGGGTAACAAAGACAAAAATTCACCGGTGCTTGGTAACTGTTAATTTCTTGCCAATGTTATTTTCAACCAAGTTTTAGTTTGAAAATCATGAAGGAAAGAAACTGACAGTGACCAAGTGGCATTGCCTTTATGACTTCACTACCTTAACTAATGATAATGATTAACCTTTACTTATATTTAGGCAGTAACATCTCCTCCACAGAAAATGATGTTAATTCACGTATAGGAAAAGCATGGGCTGCTATAAATAAATTAACGATCATATGGAAATCCAATCTCACAGACAGTTAAAGAGACAGTTCTTCCAGGTTGTTGTCGTGTCAGTACTGCTGTATGGCTGCCCCACCTTGACCCTAAATAAGCAACTAGAGAATAAACTAGACAGGAGCTGCACAAGAATGCTGCGGGTAATCCTGAACAACACCCTACGAGAAAACAGCTGTACGGTCACCAGCCACATATCACCCAAGCCATCCGAGTAAGATGGACAAGACACACGGGAAAATGTGGATATAACAACACAAACAGCTAAATTCAATTGATATTTGGCCTCATTTTTGGCTGAAGCATTTTTAAAACTTGCAATAAAGTTTTGAGAAAGCTTCAGCCAATAATGAGGGCAAATTTCATTTGAATTTGGCTGTTTGTGTTATTATATCCATATTTTCCTCTATTCTCAACCACATTATGTCAGATTTATTCAAATCCTCCACTCCTCATATATATATATATATATATATATATATAACCTTGTACAAATTAATTGAATCAAACTGAATAATTCCGTAAGGCTTGTCCGTGTTTTTGTTTAGCATTAGAATTTTTGTACGCTTCCCTGGAGTAACATACATCACGGACAATGGCCATAAAACAACTAATTGACAGTCAAGACAATAGTGTCTGGGCATGTTAAAAATCTGATGCAAACTTAGTTGATGCAGTTTTTTCAAGTCCAAACAAATTTCAACATCCACCACAAAAAAAGATTCATACTGTACACTACTGCAAATTACCTAATCTGAGGAAAGAATAAAAATATTAAAACATTTCTTAGTTCTAGGATTGAGTTATGTTGGAAACAAAATCTATTTTAATTGGTTCTAATTAGTCATAATTTGCAATTATGTCAAAAACTGACACCCTCTCTATGTATGTATGTTAATTTCTCTGTAAATGTAAAGAGAGTGTTTAGAGAGTGTGAAATATATTTGTATGTTAAATTTCAAAAGCCGCTAAAATTAAATCAAACTTTCCCTTTCTTAGTAATCTTACAAAATGATTTTAATTTTTTTTTTTAATCCTCCAGTCATAGATGATTTTTAAATTTAATTCATTTTGCAAACTAAACTTTTCCCTAATCCCAATTATCTACCCAGAGCTCAATGGGTGACCCAACAGGTCACATTTTGTCTAGTATATATATATATATATATATATATATTATATATATAAATACTAGCATGACCACTGGATATACCACAGTATTATAATTAAATTATTACAATGTTTGATATGTTACTTAAGAGCTATTGTGAATAGTTCAATATGTAAAAAGTATATTAATATTGATTTAACTATCTCTCACACTTTTTTTCCTTCTTTTCATTATTACTTGCACATGTTCACCCTCTCTCTCTATCTTTAACCTAGTCTCTTTCTCTTTCTTATTATATTTTTCTGTGTAGCATGTTTTTTTTCTTCCCTTTCTTTCTTTTTAATAAAAACAGAATAGTCCATTATTTAGCTGAGGTGATGACACTTATAAGAAATATGAATTTGGCAGATGAGCAACACCAGAAAATGAGGATTTACATTTTTGCATTTCATCTTGGATGTTTTGGATGGTCTGATTTTTAACCAGAGATTTTGCAAGATGATAACGATCATAAATTTTAGGAACACGAGTATTAATATATATAGTTTGGCATATTTATAAATAAAGAGTATTCAGTATCATTGATAGACCATGTATATCTGATTCTTTCCATTGGTTTAGTTTTAGTTTTCTCTCTTAGTTTCATGTTATTTTTCTAATATATCTTTATTTTGGTTAGCACACATTTTGTTTAATTTATTAGTCTGCATGTAGGGTTAGATTATATATATATATATATATATATATATATATATATATATATATATATTTATATTTACACACAAACTTATTTAAAAATGGATAAAAATGACAATCAGAGTTTTGTGTAAATTAAATCTTGATGGTATGAATATTTTAGGTTTATTTTTACTCTAAAATATTTTTTTTCTTTTACACAAATGGTGTTAACATGTTCATCAAAGAATTCCTTTGATCTGCTGAATTGGATGAAAAATAAAATTCAGAGAAAAAGTACAAATGGCTTCCAGCATTTAGAAATATTTCTGTGCTACATTTTTCAAATGTCATCAAATTTATGGCAACAAAATAATTAATTTTCTTAGTTATTAACTTAAATCAATTTTCCCTCATCACAAATATATATACGGCCACAAGGGTAAGGAACTTGGCAGACAAAAATTCTGTTGGGTTTCACTCCTGGCTAGAGGTAGCTGTTAAAAATAAGTTGAGCAGCACTCATGAGACATAAACATCGAAACATGTGTCTGTGGATGACTTATATATATATATATACACACACACAACATTTCCAATTCCATTTTAATAAAGTTGCAATCTCAAGAAGCCCATTTTATATGGGTGGAAATAGATCCATAACTGCTAATATCACTGATATTTAAGCCTTTTTCTTTACCAACCATATTGCTCTCTATATAATTCCTGAATTATGTATGGTACATTGAGCTCTCAGTTTGGACCAAATTAAATTTAACATTCCATTGTTAAAAATGACCCAGCTTAGAATCATCCCTAACACCAACTAACCTGATGAGTTACCTATATATACATATATATATATATATATATATATATATATATATATATTTTAAGTGTTTTTTTCTTCAGTATTCAATTTATTTTATATGTGTAAATGTATCAGTTAGCTTCAAAGTATGTGTATGTACATTCTTTTTTATCTATAAAGCTAAAAAGAATGTACAAATATATTACCTAATTTTGTTTCATTTGTTTGAATTTTTTAGATGTGGCTTGATGTGTATAATTTTGATTTTTCGGACAGTTGTTTTGAGTTCTTCCAGTTCAATGTTACTTCAATGTTTTATGGATAACAGAATTGGCTTTTTGATTATTTAAATATGGATGAAGCTGCAAATTTGATGGCCCTTCAGATATCTGATTTGTGTCATGTTGACTGCAAAAAAAAAATCTTTCTTTTTATTTGGATTTGGTTTCCGAAAGGAAGTGCAGTTTTTATATCCCGTGTTTTTGGAATTCTAAATAAGAAGAACAGATAATCAAATTCTAGATGCATTAACCCTCACTGCACTGATTAACATTTTGTGCACTAACATGCAGATGCTGAATTAATTTGACAAAATTTGCTGAAATTTGTATTCACAAGTTATGTATAGAAGTTATCCCCCTGATATTATATGATACTCATCTTTATGTTGTGATTTCAACTAGCATCCAGTTGGCAGACAAGGAAGCAATCTGTAACTTGATATAGTCCCTGCATTGCTAGGAGCATAATGCAGAAGGATGGATATTTATTTAACAACATCCTGAGATCAGCAGCCAATCAGGACTCAAGGAATGAGATCACCCAGATGCAAAAATGCAATATTCCAGAGTGTTATAAATACCAATTGTTTTAGTATTCGGACTATTGTCCCCATTCATTGTTATTTGTACAATGTTTCAAATAACAATGAAGACGAGGACAATAGTCCGAATAACGCAGATAATATTATTCTTCAAGCCTCATCTCAAACATTCAGAGAAATACCAATTGTTTTGTGTACAGATTCAGTTATACTTAGTTGTCATTGTTCAATTCAACAGTGCACTAACTTGCTCAATTCGACATTATGTAGCCAAATAATAATCAAACATGCTTTTTTAAGATCAATATTCACTATTTATTATATTCATATATAATGAAACTTTTTCATGTCATTGCACAAATAGTTATTCAACTCAACATCATAATGGAACTCTTTCAAATACATTTTAAGGGTCAAACTGTTTAAATTCAACATTAGAATTAGAATAAACAAAGTAGGCATTTACCCAACCTGTTCACCATGGATAGGATGTGACACAAGGTCGCAAGTATGGGACATCCAGTGATGATCAAACTCACTATTCATTTCAGCATGATTGATGTCCGTATTTATTCAAATATAGGTATTTACCCAACATGTTCGCCTAGGTAGAATTTAGCACAAGGTTTTAAGTATGGGGCATCCAGTAAGGATCAAATATTCTAATCATATGATGGATTTGTGAGACTAGCTTACTAACCATTACACCACGATGGGATCTTCCAATTACCTAAAGTACAAATCAAGAAAATTACCTTTCACCATCTTCCATTTTGTTGTTGAAACTGAAGTTTCAGTGTCCTGGATATGACATTAAACTGCATCTAATGGTGAAGTTCAAATTCCGGATCTCTGGGGAGTGGGGGAGTATTCCTTCATCACCATTACTCTTAGCTTCACTCTGACCCGGAGTGGTAGTACCTGTTAGGGTACCATCTATGGGTTAAATAGATAAAAATGAGTTAAAAACAAAAATTTGAATACCCATCAAGTATGAATAAAAAATATCTTCAGCATAAAATAACCCAACAAGGGTTGACATGCCATAAAATCTAACCAACCAAGTGAAGATTCACTCTCATTATAGAATTAAAAATACTCCATAATATTTAACATGCTAATCAGTTCTTGCAACCTTTTTCTATTTACCAGTAAAAATAAAATGTGCCTACAATGTCATACGAAATCTGGGGAATTCTGGAAAGTACCTCACTATCAAAAATGAGTTCAATCAGTTTCTGTATGTCAAGTGCATATGCATTTTTATGCACTCATTTCCTGTGAGGTAAAGTTAAGTAAAATAAATGTCTATTTACTTAAAAAGTTATACCATAATATATTCATATATGAAACTTAATGCATCTTTATAAATGTATATTTATATTTATCACTTACACAACTTGTTCTCAGAAGAGGACTGAGAAATTCCATTGTAAGCTAACATACATTGTCTTACAATAATAATGGATTTTCTTTTTACACAGAAGTGATACTATATTTTCAGCTTCAAAATTGACATAATTTGAACTATTGATACAATAAATACGAAGACATATGAATTTGTTTTGTTTTTTGTTTTTTTGTTATTGTTGCATTATTATTAATTTTTAGCGAAAATTTTGATCAATTTTGAAGATGGATAAGTATGTTAAAATAATTATAAAATTTTTATTGGATATCTTTTTACTTAAATAATTTTATCATTAAAATTATATATATATATATATATATATATATATATATATAGAAAGAGAGAGAGAGATTTTTAAATTGTAAGGGTTTCACATATGCTTCACACATTTGATGGCAAAGTTTTAAAAAATAAACCCAAAACGAAACTAATAAGACAACTGTATTTCTTGAATATTAACCCATTTGAATTCTTAGTTTCACTTTTCTTTCATGCTTCAAAAAAACAGTATATCTATTTTTTATAATCTTGTCCTCATATATATATATATATATAAAGATCAAATACTACATGCTGATCACATCCTGAGCATTTATCCTCCGCACACAGATACTATACACTGATCCGAGGCAGAAGTGCTGACCTATACATAAGTGATCCTGTCATTCAGAAAGGAATTATGTATTTATGTAAGGCTGGATATGTCAATCATAGGAAATCTCATCAGGGACAATTCGGCAAATTCCAGGAACAAACGATGTGTCTTGTGCAAGTGTTGTAAAGTTGTGGGGTTATAAGCATCACATTTTTATCTGATTCAACGGAAGGATGTCCTTCTATGTCATATTTGCATCAAACTTTCTGCAGCATATTTGATGAGTCATTTAAGGGCTCATGAGAGAAGGTTCTGGTGGTGAATTAGGATTGTGAGGGACAGCAATGATCTGTAATGATTATGCTATTGCTATGTATGTATGTATATGAGATCATTTAAAAAGCTCTAAGCAACACACAGAAAAGAAGACCCACTTCCTGTAAAAGTAGAAAAACAATTCTTTCTTAATTTCTATTTGAAATTATGAGAGTGAAATTTTGATATGGCTTTATTTATTTTTTATTTTATTTATTTAAGTTAATTAAGTTTAGAAAATTTTTGAATGTAGTTAAAAAACCAAGAAACTTTAGATCATATTTTATTCCGAAATCCCCACCAGACTACCTGCGCAGATTGAGTCAGCCATGTGTTTTAACACGACTTACCACTTTCGTGGTTTGGCCGATACTGACTAAACTCTCTTTCTAATCTAAACTGGAAAAGGGTCTTCTCCACCGATTCTCACGGTATCCTCCAGAATGAGGATCAGACTGAGGTCAAGCGGAGTCACTCAATCCTTCAAAGCCGCCGTCTGCAAATTATAACAGCCATTTTGGTTTCTACACTAATGGTACATAAGTGTTAGGAATCTAATAATTATGTAATAATAGATCCATTACTATTCGACATTTCAATCGTGACTGGATGCCTCATACTTGTTGTAATGTTCAATTTAAAAGGAATGATATCATTGTAATGGTATTAGTGATAATTTTATACTTATCTTCTTTGGTTGGGTCTGTCTGCAGCTGTTGTTAGATTGGTTGTTAGTCTGGATGGCATTCTTGCCATTTTTGAATCTGGAAGAATCTTTTGGGATATCTGATCCTGTGATGTTGATAGTGTTTAATAACAACACAAAATGTTCTTGTTTTCTTTCTGAGCTCATTTACTCTCCCAAGTAAAAATGCCTTTGGGGACAGACACTCATCTTGCGTCTGTTCCCTTCAACAGCTCAGTCCAGACTGAAACTAATCACCCTCTCTTTCTCTCACTTTCTTCCTTGCCTTGTACTGACCAATCAGAAATCAACAGGTAGCATTGTGCTGACCAATCAGAAATCAACAGGTCACCTCTCACTCATCATCCCAAAAATCCTAGTTACTTTCCACTATTATCTGCATGTATCTTAATTTTTTGGATTTTTTTCACCTCATTGTGACCTTGTTTCACCTCTTACTGAGAGTAAACCTAACATTTCAGTGGGACCACTGTTCTAAACTAGTACCCGTTTGTCTTTATCTGGTGTTATTTATATAACTCTACAAACAAGCAGAAGGGGGAACATTAAAAATGAATTACTGTCTCCTGTTTCACATATGAGAAAAAAAGTGGTAAATCAGCTGCTGCATAAAGATAGGTCACCAAAGATTACAAAGAAAAAAAGGATTTTCTTCTTTTTAGATATAAAAACAAAATCATTCTCAGGTTATAAGTTCAACAAGATTTTAAGGAGATTAATATGCATAAATAATGACAAAAAACTTTGAATTTGATTTTGGTACTTGAACTGTTGAGACCATTGGTAAATATTGTTATGGAAAGCATCTCCTTTTTCTGAGTGAAGTTTACTTAGGCTGACAAAACATTGCAGTAAGTTTAATATTATAGAAAAGTATTTCATCATATATATATGGGTAATTCCATGTCAAATCATCAAGGTCATGCCACCACCCCATTCAATTTTTCTGAATTGTTTACAGGTGTGGACTATGTTAAAGTTAGACAATCCCCAATATTTGAGCTTCCAATTCCAAAAATTGGTGAGTTATGTTGATTTTTATCTCTCCAAATTTGAGGGGGTCATGAAAAATGACGACATTTTGTAATCTATTTTTGTCTGTAAAATGAGTTCTAGTGTTTCCCTACTACTACAATTTCAGAAAAATTGAAGTGGGTGGGTGACAATTTTACTTTTTTCTGGACGATTTTACATGGAATTGCCCATATATATATATATATATATATATATATATATATATATATATTTATAAAAGAAGGTCCGCAAAATGTATTATGTTTTTAGAAAAAAAGTTTTTTATTCTTTTTATCTTACATATGCAACACGTGTTTCAGATCTTCTGGTATCTTCTTCAGGCTTTGATCAATAATATGATATTATTAATCAAAGCCTTAAGAAGATACCAGAAGATCTGAAATACGTGTTGCATATGTAAGATAAAAAGAATTTTTAAAAATGTTTTCTAAAAACATAATACATTTTGCGGACCTTTTTTTTTAATAAAATATTGAATTTTCTCCCGTTGGAACCAGAACAACATTTTATATATATATATATATATATATATATATATATATATATATATAGAGAGAGAGAGAGAGAGAGAATCTAGGAATTGTAAGATTCCTGGCTCTGTCACTGTTAAGCTGATACTGATAATAGGTCACTCCATACATATACGTATATTTTTGAAATAATCTGGGTGCTATATTTCTAGGTAGTCCTCAATGTCATTGATAGAGCATTTATATTTAAGTTAAGGTAGTGTGAACATGGAGTCAACTGGTTACTGACAGTTTCAAGCCTATGTGATCTTCAGATTGAAGATCGTATAGATGAGAAACTGTCAGTAACCAGATGTTGACTCCATGTCCACGCTACCCTATATATCTAGTGGGCAGAGTGGCCTATTGTCAGTATCATCTGGACAGTGAGAGAGTCTATCCTGTTTTTGCTAGTGCCTGACAAGGAAGATCGTTTTTGCATCATGCATATACACACACACACGCACATACACACACACACACACATACATCTATATATATATATATATATATATATATATATATATATATATATGGGAGAAATGTGAGGAGGTTAATCCGACAGTATGTGGAGAAAGGTAGACAAACACGGGATATTATGGAAACTGGATGTTTATTGTTGACAACCCCTCTCTCTACTGACGACCTTCCGTTTTCAGCATTTTGAGAATGTCCATTATTGAAGCAACTACTATATCCAAGTCCTGAAGATGGTCTAATTAAGAGACCGAAACGTTGCATCATCGACAATAAACATCCAGTTTCCATAACATCCAGTGTTTGTCTACCTTTATCCACACACACATATATATATATTCACTAGCTTTATCAAACTCTACTGAAGGCAGAGTATATAAAACTAGATTCACCATGATGGCTCCAATATGAGGGGTAGTAGATTATACTCCAGTGGATTTATGAAAAACTGTTAAGAGTTTCACAAATTGATTGATTTCTAATTATTGAATTATATCATTTAATAAGTAAAAATCAAAAACTAAATTTTGTACTTTTCCTTATTATAAACATATTAAAGTGTATGCATGATTTAAAGACTCAATGACATAACTTTTTTTTTAGTTATAAGTTGATGCGTACAGTTTCTGACTCCTTTATATACATGTATATATAGATGTCTGCAAAGATTTCTATTCAGTTGATGTAAATGCATTGTATATATGTAAATATAAAATGAGAAATCTGTTTTATAGCTAGTTGCATATGTATTGCAGCATAAAAATAGTTTTTCTTTTTAGCAGTCACTGTAATTTTAGGGAAATGTTTTCTTGCAATGTTGAATGTATTTGCATACATGTACGATGATGCATATTGATGCATAAATATTTTCTTCTTTTTTGAGAAGCTATGCATGCATAAATATCTACAAATATGTATAATGTTGTTTCTGAAATTCTCTGATAAAATATTTTTTTTCGTTTTGTATGTTTTTCCGTTGACATTTTTAAAAAGGAATGTTTTAAAAATAACAAAACACTGAAGAAGAGAAAAATGTCTTTATTCAATAAAGGAAACAATACAAATAAAAAAAAACAAAGAGTGATTTTTACCTAAGAAAGGTATTCTTCCGTCAAAGTCCATTACAGTTTGTTATAAATTAAAGAAATTAACAATTTAACTTTGTACAGGAGACAATTTCATTTATTAGAAATAAAGGGCACACACACACACACATACATATACACCGCCTGCCAGCCTGGCAGGTAGGGTTCGAATCATGCACAAAGTACTGTCTTGTCTATAACTCTGCTGATGAGGCCTAATAGGCTGAAATGTACATACAGATTGACTTTTTCTCAATTTGTTTACGCCTCTCATTTAAACCGATATGCACGCCTAATTCATTTAGTTATAACTAATTAATTCTCAAATTAGGTATGACTTTAATTAAGCACATAATCTCCCCAAAATTATCGGCTATCGCCATCTCAAACACTTCATATATATATATATATATATATATATATATAAATACACACACACACACACACACACATATATATAAAAAAACGGACAGACACATACACACACAGTCATATATATATATATATATATATATATATATATACATATATAGGGGGCGGGTTAGCTCAGTCGGTAGAGCGTTCAGCCAGAAACCACAAGGTTCCTAGTTCGATACCGGTCCTCGCCAACTCAGCATATGAGTAGCACAGGGATCTGTGTGGTAAAGTAAGGAGCTGATAGTAGGTGTGGCGCTCCCCCTCAGACGCCAAAACAATCTCCTTGGTCTAGCACTAGTGAAAAGGGGATAGACTCCCTCGCTGACTGGCTGATACAAAATCTTAGTCTGCCACTAACTCCCCAATTCAGATAGTGATAACCCTACACTATTGAAATATATATATATATATATACATATATATATAAGTTAAAAGAAAGGAAATGAATCGGACAGTATGAGTATGAAAAGGTGGAAGGAAAACATCACACAATGCTATTTCAATAGTGTATGGTTATCACTATCTGAATTGGGGAGTTTGTGGCAGACTAAGATTTTGTTGTATCATTAGAGGAGTGCTGAATATCAGTGATAGAGCTATTATATATTTGTATAATAATGAATATATATATATATATATATATATATATATATATATGAGGAAAAATGAGTAAAAAGAAAAGAAATGTAGATGGATAAAATGAATTTAATTGATATCACATTAATCGATATCACTTACACATGTGTTTTGATTAATGTGATATCGATTAAATTCATTTTATCCATCTACATTTCTTTTCTTTACTCATTTTTCCTCATATTGTCGGATTCAATTCCTTTTCCATTTTCATATATATATATATATATATATACACACACACTTATAATAAGAACAAATCGTTATTTGGCTGTTATAAATTGATTTTGGCAAGTAACTTGATAAATAAACCCAGTTTTAGAGTTATCCTGAACTTAACAGTTGATTGGATACTTTAAATGATATATATATTTATATACTTTTGAAGTACTATTATGTTTCTGAATTTCTATAGGAAAACACCAAGTCAAAAATTGCTTCCCTAGATGTAGGTTTCATCCTTGTTCTAATTTTAAGTTGTAAGTTCATTTATCTGATTTTACTGACATCCAAACTTTTTTTTTTCTGGTCTGAATTGAATCTTGCTGAATTTCACACCTGTGAAGCTCGTCAACTGACAAATTTCTTTGTAGATTATCGAGAAAATTATCACCCAATTCCCAAATTTGTACTTTTCTATTATCTTCAAAAATTTGGTTCAAAGTTTCTCAAAGGAAAAAAAAAATATTTTACGTGATTTTTTTTCACTTTTTCCAATTTAGTTAATGAATTGGAGTGACTGTGTCTTTTGTGAATTTGCATTCCTTCCAAAAATGAGTCCTTGTAAAAGAATCAATTTTCATTGCATATCGCCCTGCGGATACCACCAAGTAATTTTCCTAAGTTAGAGCAGTGTTTCCCAAAGGAGAGTTACACAAAAGAATTCTGGGGCTTCCGCAGGATAAAGATATTCTTTAAATAAAAAAAAACAATTAATTAAAAATATCTGATAAAAAATGGTTGTCACAGTTTGTTTGGGGGTTGTTGGGTTTTTTTTTGGGGGGGGGAGATGGGGGCCGAAATTGAATGAGTATTTATCCCTGCAAAAGAGAGAAGTGAAAGAAATTTCAACCCAAATATAAAATCTCTGAGTATTATCTGCCTTTTATATTTAAAAAATATTTTAAAATATTTCTTACACTAAAATTGAAATATTCGTCCAATTTTGTAGAATCATGTATGAGTCTATTCTTTAAAAAAAATTGTCATCTGTCGTAAAACAAAATAAACTCTCATCCCCTCAGCCAATATCTTTGAAAAAAATTAATTTTTACGCCACCCATTTTTTGCTAGTCTTCTTATTATAATGGAGATTTGGTGTCTGTCTGTAACTGAAACTACATCACTGCTTATGTCACAATACCCTCAGGAATTGCGTTTATCAATGAGTATTTAATTTATAGTCAAAATCATTAATACATAGAATAAGTTTTATTTATTAATGATGTCTCTATGAAAATCTGAGTTATATTTACCTCAAAACAGCCCATTTTATTAGTGCATTAAAAATCCTTGCAATGTGTCTTATATATCACTAAGAAATAAAGGTTTACATAATATATTGTGTTGCTTAATTTGCATACTAGTTTTAACAAAACCAGGTTTAATGAATAATTACTTGATGTTATTGATCTCTAATATTATTTTATTCTCCACCATATTAAAACCAATCCTATGAATGATTTCATATAGAAACCAATTGAAATATGATTAAAACACAAAAAGTTAATGTGAATGTTCTATTGTGAAATGGCTTACAAGAAATTCTTTGTCCTGGGTCTAAAGTTTTATGGTAATTTTAGACAATTGATAAAGACAGTTAAACTAAAGATTTTTCAGGACAAAATACTTTCCCATACAATACTGCATAAATTGTGCAATGGTGATCATCATAGGAAATGTGATCAATGACCCATTTTCAAATCCTGGACGAGGTTGTCTGTGTTTCACTTTGTATTTCACTTTGTGCTCCCCAACACCCAGATATGGGTAAATAGCAAGGCAGACTGGATTCTTAAGTTTTGGTTAAGCAACCAGTCTTGGAGAAGATTGGTTTGTTAACTTTTTATTAATAATTAAGATTTAGATAAATTTAATTAATGATTGAGGTTTAAATAAAAATGAAATCATGGAGTATGTGACATAACTAAGGGAATTGTGACTTGGGTAGTGATATAGTTTTGGTTACAGACAATCTCCATCATAATAAGAGATATATTCAATTAATTATTCCAAAAGAAATACAAATAATTTATAAGTCTTTTTTTTATAGTTTTCAATAATTATTCCTATATAATACAAGTAATTTGTGCACAATTAAATGCTTTCTAGTATTCCTAACTATTGCAAATAATTTTCAAGTACCATGGTTACAAATTCTTAGCTTGAAAAAGTTCAAAAGTTTGAATATTTAGTTGATGGTTTCAAGAATTTCATTATTTACTAACATTACCTTGATTGATTTGATAACTATCTATAAATTAATACTCGTGTTACTTAATTGTATGACTGTTATCATCTTGCAACACCCTCTGTTTAAAAATCAGACCATCCAAATCATCCAAGATGAAATGCAAAAATGTAAATTCTGATTATCTGGTGTTGCTTAACCACCGAATCAAATGTTGTAATAACTAAATTATCATACTGTGGTATATCCACATGTCCCACTAGTGCTATTTATAAGTTGAGTAAGTGTTAGCCAAAATTGAACTCCAAACCTCAGAGCTCAAATCCAACTCTTAACCAAGTTAACAATTGCCCAAAGAATATAACTTTCTTCAGATCATCATGTTAGATTCATCCCACCTCCAGCAGCTGAGACCAGATCTTTCTTGTTGTTTGAGCAATTTAATTATTTTTATCAATGGGAACTCCATTAACATAAGTCTTTTGAGGAGGGAAGTAACTGATTGATGCACACCTGGAATTTTACAAGAAAAATACAATAATCTTAATAAAAAATTCCATTTTCTCAAAGATTTTTTTCTTTCTACTTATTGATTTTGCAAAGATATTTTAAGATAACACATATTGTGCATTGCTGTAGTTTCTTAATGATTGGACTTTTTCTTTAACAATGAACACAAAAAAAAAAAAAAAGAAATGAAGAATTTGGTAACCTGACATTCTTATAAAAAATATCTTCAAATTTTGATTGAATTTTTGTTGAATTATAAAATTTACTTTCAATTTCTTATTTTACATTTTAATCTATTTGATTAAAATTCAAATTCCAAAAATGTAGCATTTTCAGTAAACTGATTTTTAGTCTTTAAGAAATAAACTGATAGTGTCTTTTATCTCTTAGGAGATGGACAATTCAAGATCACGAGTATTAATATATACATTATCACTTGTGATGAAAAATATAATGATAATAAAAACTGGATTTAAAATAAATTTGAGTAAAGTTCCATCAAATGATATACAGCTAGATGAGCCTCAACCCCACTATTATCCTTCACAATGTTTGGAGAATGTCTGATGGAATGGATGCTATGATAGATCACAGCTTCAGTCTAAGGCCAAAACCAATTAGTGCACATAGTTATAAAGACTAAAAATGACATGACCAAAATTAAATTGAAGCTTCAGACTTTATTGCCCCTTGCCTATTCACCTGACTGCTCTTCTATGAATCATCAATTTTTTTTTCAAACATCTCAATCACTTCCTTTTCAAGCAAAGAACTTCTTCAGACAAAATCGAATTGAGAAAACTTCAATGAAATTTACTGATTTTCTCAATGAAAAATTATTTTGCAAAGGAATTGATGATTTGCTGCCAAGTGACAAAAAATATATTTTCATTGGATAAGGAGTTTTTTTCTTTTATGTGTGTTTAATTTATTTTGGTTAAATAAGTCGTCAATTTTATACTAAACAATTTTGTAGAGATTTGTGTTGATTGACCAATATCCAGCTGTGCTGCAAGCTGAGTCTGAGTCAGTTCTGAGAATCCTGACTTGGTAGGTGGTTTAAATTGCAGGTTGGATTCCACTTGTGTATCTGGGCCAAGTCCATTCTTAAGATTCTCATTGCTGCTGGTTTTATTGTGGAAATATTTATCCATATATACTTAAACACTTAACTGTGTTCTGGCAATTTATACAGAGTGTATTTGGTTACATAGTTTTTGTCTGGTTTCATGTGAAGGTGAGTATGATGTTAATATTATTTGTCTGTATTTTTGAGATGAGGTTTGATGTGAATAATTTTTATGTTTTGGACTGATGTCCTTATCTTAATTGTGGTATGTCTAAAAACAATGTTTCAGTCGCTGTATCCTCTAGCCTTCCTCAGGTGTTCCTTGTGTATTTGAGCATAATAATAACCCAACATTGGAAATCATTTTTGATAGTTTGACTGTTGATCAATTACTTTAAAAATAAAAATATTGAAAAAGAAAGATGTGAATGGATTTTATACTTTCATTTGGAAAAGCCAATAATTTCTTTCTTTCATTAAATGATCATGATTCACATTTTGGAATGGTAGGTGTGCAAAAACAATGACTACATTATTTAAAGTTCTTCACCATCATACTATCAAAAATGATTTCCCAGGTTGGGTCATTACTATGCTTGGATACATAGAGAACACCTGAGAAAGGCCAGAGGATACAGTGTCCAAAACATACCACAATAAAGATGAGGACAACAGTCAGAAACTGCAAAATTATCAGCCTGATGATATCATGAAGTAATTTCCTGATACAAGAGTGTTTAATTCTCAAGAGAAGTAGCACCAAGGGAATGAAATCATTTTGGGGTTGGCTGATTCGGCTGTCAGAGTTGCAGTCATTTTAGACATTACATATTGACTTTAATTTTCCTGCAATTTTGTGAAATGTCTGCCACTTGTTTATAGATTTAGATTAATCAATGACAAATTAACTGGTTGGTTGGTTGGATTTTACAGTATGTCAACCCTCAAATTCACTGGTGTTAGGGATCAAAATACTTGCTCAAGAATATATACAAGATGTGTCATAAAAGTATCAAGATTGAAGCTGTATTTACCAAGATAGAAATGAACAATGAATGGAACGTTAATCTTTTTCCAAATTCAAGATGTGTTATAAAAGTGCCAATTTTGAAGCTGTATTTACCAAGATAGAAATGAACAATGAATGGAATGTTGATTTTTTTCAGAATACAAGGTGTGTCAAAATATACAAAAATCATGATACATTTTTGACACATCTTGTATTTATATATATATATATATATATACACACACACACATCTTGCTGCATTGTCTAGGCTATGCAACATTGATTTGGTTTGTGCAGGTGCATTTGTAATAGTTTCTACAGTATATCCCTTGCTTATTGCCTTCATACAAAATAGTCTAGGCATATTATTTATGCAACCTCTGTTGCCAAAAAAAAAAGAACAGTTGATTTAATTATTACATTAATCAATCTGAATTGATAAAAAAGTGACAGACTTTTCACAAAATTGCAAATGATTAAAGGCAATTTTTTTATGGTTAAAAGGACTGCAACCCTGATAGATAACAAACTCAGCAGAATTGCACAACCCCAAAATAATTTAATTCCCTTGGTGCTAAAATTACTTTATGATATCATCTAGTTGTTTAGCATAAAAATTGACAACTCATTAAAACAAAATAAATTAAACATAAAACATTATATATAATATATATATATATATATATATATATATATATATATATACATACTTCCAATAATAGAGAAAAACTCAACATATCATCATTTAGCTATCATAAATTTATTTCAGCCAGTAACTCAATAAAAGAGCCTAGTCTCGTTAGCCAAAATACAATAGAGAAAAAAAGAAAAACCCTGAATCCCTTTTTTATCCAGTGGGCTCATCCTCATTTAAAAACACCTACATTAAAAAAAAAAAGATATATATATATATATATATATATATTGGCTTGGAGGTTGATTTTGAAGGCTATCACAATGCAGGTGTAAAGAAAAAATAATAAGGTAACAATGGTGTTTGAGGCACCTCAAAAAAGGAATGCTGAAGGGATAAACACAATTTTCAACACTTGCCAAGCATGAGCTTCTGTTTGTGTGTGGTTCCCCACTATAATGATCCTTGTGTTCAACTGACATGGTGGGATGACAGTAAATAATTTAGATAACACAAGGAAGGTTGATATGCCATTAAAGAAAAAATACCTAATCAAACCAATCTGAAAGATTTCAGAGTTGTGAAAGTAAAAAAAAAAGAAATGTTTGTTTATATTGATTTAAATCTTATCTGTTGCTCATTTAGAAGAATTTAATATTTCTAAATTAGATTTTGTGAAAGGAAAATTGCTTTTCAGAGCTGAGTAATAATTATTTTCTTGTTGTCCCCCTCCCCAAATATCTGTTTTAAACTTTTGTTTCTCTATGAATAAAACAAGTTTTATAATTTTATATCATTTGTTTTCTAATGTTGATTTATTAGTAACTTGGTATTGACAGTCTTTTCTGACATTGTTCTGTCCTTGTAGATTGACTTGCAAGATCTTTTTCTTTCTGTTTTTGGTTGTCTCCATTTTCTCGTTTCTTTTTATAACTTCTTTTTAGCAATGCTCTTTGCAAGTTCTGCATAAAAATGTCTCTCTGTTCTTAGCAAAAATCAAACTGCATGTTTGATGTGCCTCTTTGATTTTCTCATACTTTTCTTTTTAAGTGACATGCTTAACATTGAACCTAAGATTTTGGTGAAGCTTAGTGAACCAGTTGGGGTTACTGTGTCATTTTCTTGTCTTGCTGCAAAATGTTCAAAAGTTTCTGAAACCAAATGATCATTGATCTGACTTTTATCATAAATCAAAAAATGAAATATCTACATGTTAACACTGTGCTTATATCATCTTAATTATAAAGATTATATTATCTATAATATTAATACTTGCATTCCTTAATTGTAATTTGCTTGTAAAAGAAGAGTACATTATAATATGCTTATTTATCAACTTATAAAACATACAAAGATAAGAGAATAGAGAAGACAATAGAAAAGAAAATAATGAAAGGAAAGACATGAAAATGAGAAGAGAAGAAGAGAGCAAAAGAAAGACAAAAAAAAGATAATAGAAAACAAAGAAAAGAAAGCCGAGAGAAGAAGGGAAAAAAAGAAAAATAGAAAAAAAGACTATTTCTCTGAATTTTTTTAGATGAGGCTTGATAATTTGTATTATTTGTATTATTCGGACTATAGTCCTCATCTTTATTGTTATCTACACTATTTCTCTGAATTTTTGAGATGAGGCTTGATAATTTGTACTGTTTGGATTATTCAAACTATTGTCCTCATCTTTATTCTTATCTACATGGACGATGTGCCCACCGGCCTTTTCAGGTATTTCTTGTCACTTGGGAACCTCCTCAAACTTAGAAACTTCTCTTTAATCTGGGAACCTTGTTATCGAACTGAGGAGCCTTCATGCTTGTAATCAGGAGCCTTCACCTAACTTTAAACCAAATCCTTTATTCAATCCATGGCAGTAGACTGTTCTCATTCCATTAATGATGACTGGGTACAAGTATTAAGCTGTGTTAATTTTGTTACTATCGCCCTTGGCCAATTCAAAGAGAATGTTCCTGAATCCAACAAGAAATACCTGAAGAAGGCTGGAGGGCACATCGGCTGAAACGTTGTGTCGGTAACAATAAAGATGGGGATAATAATCAAAATAATACAATGATTTAGATGTTTGAAAAAGATTGATAATTCATGGGAAAGTAGTCAGGTGAATAGGCAAGGGGCAATAAAGTCTGAAGCTTCAATTTAATTTTGGTCATGTCATTTTTAGTCTTTATAACTATGTGCACTAATTGGTTTTGGCCTTAGACTGAAGATGTGATCTATCATAGCATCCATTTCACCATCAATTCCACAGACATTGTGAAAGATAATGGTGTGGTTGAGGCTGATGCTGATGGATTCTTATCTAGCTGTAGTCATTTGATGGAACTTTGCTTCTTATACAAAATTCAATTTTTATCATCATCATATTTTTCATCACAAGTGATAATCTACATATTAATACTCATGATCCTTAATTGTGCCACAGTTAAGACCTTAAGAGCTATTGGAAGATACTTCAATATGTAAAAAGTATAATAGTTTTGATTTAACTCTCTCTCACTCATTTTTTGCTTCTTTCCTTCTTTTCATCATGTTCAATTGAAACTGATTAGCATTATCACTTCCACATGCTCACCCCCTCTATCTTTCCCGTACTCTGTTTCCTTTTTTCTTATTATATTATTGTGTGTAGTATGTCTATGTTGGCAGTTTGGACAGAGCAGTTGAAGACACAAGAGGTGTGTCTGTTCTCCTAGTCATGCTCACCCCCTCTCTCTATCTTTCCCCTTCTCACTTTCTTTCTTATCATATATTTTTTATGTAGGATGTGCTTTCTTTCTTTATAATAAAATCAGAATGGTTCGTTATTTAGCTAAGTTGACAGCACTCATAATAAATAAGACATTGGTGGATAACCAACACCAGATACTCAAGATTTACATTTTTGCATTTCATCTTGGGCAATTTGCATGGTCTCATTTTTAACTAGAGTGCCTTGTAAGATGATAATGGTCGTACAATTAAGGAACACGAGTATTGATATATAGATGGATATAAAATATGGGGAAAACTTTTGGGAAAAGACATTTTGCCTGACCTCTAATAGCTGCTATCTTTAGCAAGTTAATAATGTGTCATTGGTGGAAAAGTTGTAATCTCTAATGCCATACCATCAGCATTCACCTCTGACATTATGGGACAGCATAATAAAATACTGAATGTTACTTTTGGAGTGATCTTTTTATGAGCTCACTTCTTGTTTCCTTTTGTAGTTTCCATGGAAATAAATATCAAGGCAAAAACATTGAGTTATTGTCAAGAAGGTCGAACCTCTACTGCCTTACCATCAACATCCATTTCTGACATAGATGTATGAGAGGAAATCAAAGAGTGGATGATGTGATTTCAGAAAATTAGCTGATTAAGCAAAGAGACATTATTTTGAAAGAAGACTTTGAAAGAGGATTTTAAAAAATCAATATTTTTAAATCCGTTTCTGAAGATGAAGTTACACTGGCCAGCAGGATCAAAGCAAACAAGAAATTTAATTCCCCCAAAAAATGTTTGTGAAAATGTGCAGCACTAAGTTGGCGGAGTGGCTTATTGTCAGTATCAGCCAAACAGTGAGGGAGTCTATCCCCTTTTCACTAGCGCTAGACCAGGGAGAAATTTTTTTTGCTGTGGTGGAGTGTCACACATATCGTCAGATCCCCCTTTACTGCACAGTTCAGATTACCAAATCTGTGCTTCTCGTGCATTGAGTTATCAGAGATTGGGATCAAACCCAGAACCTTGCAATTTCTGGGCGGGTGCTCTACCAACTGAGCTAAACCTGACCCATATGTAGCACCAATAGTGACAATAATTTTTAATTGAGCTTATAACTAGACATTTACATCATTTTAATAAGTTTCTTTATTCTATCTATTCTATAACTTGGTTCATGGGATATGGAGACCTTATTTATCAATCAACTCTCATAGAACATTTTGGTAGCCATTTAATTATACCCTGTCAGCTGGGGCAGAAGAATACACCAACTGCACCTCTGCAGTGAGGTAAAACCCGCCCTCCAATGGAGCTAGCTGTTGGTGGCGACTCATGATGCTTAAGGGTTGAGCAGTCCATAACATGCAACACTCCACTTTCAGCTTACAATTACACATTTAATTCATTTTAATAAGTTTCTTTACATTATCTGGTTTATAACTTGGTTCATGGGATTTGGAGACCTTATTTATCAATCAAGCCTCATAGCTGGTAAAGGAAAGACAAGCATAAAACTTCTCATAAAAGCCATACAGCAAAGTATGAAATACTTGAAAAATGGCTTTAAGCCAAAATAAAAATTGCTAGGGTTGTCCTTATTTATGGTCAATACTGTATATAGCAGAGTAATAAGTGAAAGTATTTTTGTTCCTTGAAGGCTGAGTGCCAATCAAACTTCACAGATGGATAAAAGATGAGAAGACCAAGATGACCAATTTCAGTGACGTCTGAGAGGAAATCAAAGACGAAAGAATGCAATGATTCAGGAAAATTAGCTGATTAAGCAAAGAGACATTGTTTTGAAAGGAGACATTAGTCAAAAAAGAGTGCAGTATATTGAGATATTAAAAGATGGATATAATGTTTGATGAAATGTGTGTGAATTTACCCAGCCTCTCCTCACAAGTCTACCCTGTTGGCTGGAGCTGTAGAATACACTGACTGCACTGCTTCTAAGGGGTTAAACTCCTCCCAATGGGGCCACAGGTATGACGTTAAATTGCATCTGCTGGTGAAGTTCCAATTCTGGAACTCTGGGGAATGTGGAGTACTCCTTTATTGCCATTACTCCCAGGTCTACCCTGACCCAGATTGATTGTATCTGTTAGGGTTCCATCTATGGGTTAAATAGATTTTTAAAAAACTGTGTATTAAGAAATGTGTTTAAAAAAATTGTTTGGAAAAAAAATTGAGTTCCTAACAAGAATGAATAAAACAAAATATCCCAAAAAGAGTTAACATGCCGTAATATCCAAACAACCAACCAACCAACCTCCTCACAATGTGGTACAAGGTCAATTTTCAGTGGAGCTTAACAGGTTTGAATTCAGAGTTTTCCTTCTCTTAAACTGGTTGTCATACCAATTTTCAAAATACTGTTCTGAATAGTTGGATTCATACCTTTCCTTAGAGTATTAGTGCCCTGTGAAATGGAAACAGCCCTATCCAGGATTGAATTCTGGCCACCAAGTCCATTTCTTATGATGATAACCATTACATACAAGCACCTCCATAATATAAATAGATATAGCCAGAATAACCTAGTAGAACCCATTACTCTACAGGTCTACAACTGGTTTATTGCAGTTTTCCTTCTCCAACTGGTTGCAATATTACACTTAGAGAACCCAGTCTACCCTGCTATTTATCCATAGCTGGTTTCATACCTTTCCAATGGTATTATCACGATATGAAATGCAAATTGCTCCCTCCAGGATTTGAACTCTGATTGCCACCATTCCATTTCCTATGATAATAACCATTACACAATCAGTGCCTCTTTGAAAATATGTTAAAAAATTAACTTGCAATCTTGAATAGAAATAAATATATTTACTTTGATACCAGTTCATCATTCTACTTATTCAAAAAAATTTGTTTATAGCAGTGAAGAGGTGCAGGAAGGCTATGACATTCAGGTTGTGTAGATGTCTTCAATAATAGCAGTCCATGATTATACCAATGCTTCTATTTAAAAGTATCACAAGTTCTAATTAGTATTTCATAGTTATCTCCATTTATCAAGAATTTGGATGATCAAATGCATGATAATCAGTGCAAAATATACCCCCCCTCTCTCTCTCTCTCTCTCTCTCTCTCTCTCTCTCTCTCTCTTACATATTATACTAATATATATTATATACACTAAAAAAAGCAAGAAGCAGGCAATATCCCACACATACTATTACTATGCTGATGACCTGGCACTACTCGCAAATACACCTGCACAAGCCGAATCCTTACTACACAGCCTAGAAAAGGCAGCACGAAATGTTGGCCTGTATGTGAACTCTGATAAAACTGAGTTCATGTCTTTCAAAAACAAAAGCGACATCTCAACCATCGATGGCAAACTCCTAAACTCTGTAGAACAATTTAGATACTTAGGCAGTAACATCTCCTCCACAGAAAATGACGTTATTGCATGTATAGGAAAAGCATGAAAAAAATAAATTAATGATCATATGGAAATCCAATCTCACAGACAAGTTAAAGAGACAGTTCTTCCAGGCCGTTGTCATGTCAGTACTGCTGTATGGCTGCCCCACCTGGACTCTAACTAAGCGACTAGAGAACAAACTAGTCGGGAGCTGCACAAGAATGCTGTGGGTGATCCTGAACAATACGTGGAAACAACACCCTACGAGAAAACAACTTTACGGTCACCTGCCACATATCACCCAAGCCATCCGAGTAAGACGGACAAGACATGTAGGACACTGCTGGAGAAGCAAGGACAAACTCATAAGCGACATCTTCCGATGGAAGCCAGTACATGGACACACCAGTTTGGGCCAACCAGCAAAGACATACATTGATCAGCTCTGTGCGGATACAGGATGCTGCATAGAGGACTTCCTGAGAATGATGAGCGATAGGGACAGATGGAGAGAGATTGTCATGGATATCCGTGCTGACAGCGCGACATGATGATGATGATGATGATATATATATATATATATATATATATGTGTGTGTGTGTGCATAGTATGATATATATATATATGTGTGTGTGTGTGTGTTTGCATTATATAGCTGTATACAATGATCTATATACATGTGTGTGTGTGTCTGTATTATATATAAGTGTGTATAAAATTATATATATGCATAGTATAATATATAAATGTGTGTTGGCATTATATGTATGTATGTATGGCATGATATATATATGTATGTGTGTATGTATAAACTTATGTGTATGTAATATATATATGCATGTATAAAATTATACATACATATATATGTGTGTGTGTGTGTGTATTATATATAAGTATGTATAAAATTATATATATACATATATGTGAGAAGAATGAGTTCTAAACGTGTATTTTTCCAACTTTTGCAAGAGGGTTTAATCTAATATTTTAAAACCTACAGGGTTTTCTATGGATTTCTCTTCATTGGCTTCAGATTTTGGCAAAGTTCACTGAACCACTGAATAATGTCATTTTCTATTATTGAAGCTGCACTAAAGTAACATTTTCCCCAAAATCAAAGCCAAAAAGAAATGAGATCAGCTAATTATGTATTTATCATTCCCAAACATGTAAATGATCATATTGCTTCTAAATATAAAAATATTCTAAATAATAACAACAACAATTTGCAATTGTGCATGAATGTTGCTTCTGAATTTAAATCTCTTTGCTAAGCTATATATATGGGGGTGTATGTATGGTCCAGTTTTGGGATGTCAAGGTTCGCCAAACAAACCCTGTCTCCCTAGTTTAAGTCGCAACGATAAACCGTATAACTACAGACAGAGATGCGGACTGCCATCGGCATGCTGGGTTTCCATTTGTTGGGGGGATAATGATAGCGGTGGGGTACCTATTTGTAATATGGGATAATAGTGTTATTTGGGGTATACATTAGAACTGAAGTAGTAGATTCAAATTTATTTTTTTAAAAAATAAATAAATATATAAAAATATAATAAAATAATAGATTTAAATAGTTTCCTGTTTTTTTTTGTTTTTTTATTGGTTGGATTAGTTTATGCTAATTTATTTGAACTGCGGTGGTAGGTACTGTATATTAATGCGTTTGCTCCAAGTCTCTTTAGTTAGATCTTAGCCCTGAAGAGCACTAAGCGAAACTTTTATCTGACTCATTAGATTTATCTTTATACATACTAGCAAATATATGCACCCTCCGGGTCCAAGTATTTAAGTTTAAATGTAATAAAATATTAGATTAAATCAGAATGGCTAATGAAACTGAATAAGAATTCAAATAAAAAGATTTGAAATGGAGGGGGGTATAATTGGAAAATAGAACAACTGAAACTTACTCTTTCATCACTTTCGTTTTTTAATGCTAAATTTTGCTAATTTAACTATTTAGTTAAAATAGGAAGTAAAGAATAAAATTACAGTTATTTCTTCTTGTTAATGAATTTCTTTTAGGATTTATTCAAGAGATTTTTACTCATATTCATTAAGATAAAACCAAACAATTAGAAATCAATAATACCAAGCACATTTTTATTAAAATCAGTTTTTTTAATATCAATATGCAAAATTAGCTTTACGTTTACACTGAAAACTGGTATTTTGTTGTATATATAAATACAATTGCATGTTATTAGTATTTAGGTAAGGCCAACAGTATTAATAATGTCAAACAGTTTTATTATTAATTGAGGTTTAAATAGAAATAGAATCATGGAGAATGTGACGTAAATAACTAAGGGAATTGTGACTTGAGTAGTAATATAGTTTCGGTTACAGACAAAAAAACACACAATCTCCATTATAATAAGATATATATATATATATATATATATATATATATATATACATATACATATATATATATATATATATATACATATATACATATATATATATATGAGTGTGTATCTGCATGTATCAAAGAGTTATAGGGTTGATTGGTTTGTTGGATTTTATGATATAGTAACCCTTGTTAGGTTATTTTATGCTGAAGACATTTCATTTCATTCATTCTTGATGGGTACTCAATTTTTTTTTTAAACATATTTTTCAACTCAAATTTTTATGTTTAACCCATAGATGGGACCTTAAAAGATACTACCACTCCGGGTCAGTGTGAACCTGGAAGTAATGGCAATGAAGGAGTACTCCACATTTCCCAGTGTTGCAGAATTGGAACTTCACCCATAGATGCAGTTTGACATCATAACCAGGACCCTCATCCACAGACTTCTAGCACATATATGATAAAAAGTGTTGGGGGGGGCTTCACCATAAGAGCAATAGGATTGGGCTAGAGCTTGATGTCACCAGCTGATTGATTATATGGGGGATGTATGTGTATGTGTATAGAAGAGTTATAGAGTATTACTGTGATATCGCTGTTAGCACATTAGTCACTATAGAACAGAGACTTCCCTTTCCTTCCTACCAGGTATTAAATTTGTAACATTTTTGGGGGTAAAAAGCCTATGTGAAATGAGATTTAAGAAAATGTAGATATACGCAGATATCAAGTGTTGTTGATATTGTTTTAACTTCCCTTATTTTTTTTGTTTTAATGATATAATACATCAGTTAAGTCATTATTTTACCTAAAAAAAAATTAAACTATTTTCAAGAATTTCAGGTTATATGAGGGAATTATTTTACTTTTAAAAAAAATGTAGGGGTTGTGACAAGATTTATGGACCAGCAAGTTATTGTTATAATAATTATTCTACCTCTGAAAAGAAATCTTAAAAATTGGATTATTTTCTAGAATTTCAGATTGTATTATGTAATTATTTTACCTCTAAAATAAATATGTAGTGAGTAACAAAACTTTCAGACCACCATGTAGATTGTTCATGTCTAAAAAACCCAGTCATGTTCACTTGTAGAAAATAAATTATCCCTATCGCTTATAGAGGGTGGTCGAAAGTCTTGTCGCCCCTACATATTGTTTTATCTTTCAATATTTTTGTTTTAATAATTTAATATATAAGTTATGTAATTATTTTTACCTTGAAACAAAAATATGTAGAGGTGACAAGACTTTCAGACCAGCCTGTAAGTGGGTGGTCGGAAAGTCTTGTCACCCCTACATATTGTTTTATCTTTCAATATTTTTGTTTTAATTTAATATATAAGTTATGTAATTATTTTTACATTGAAACAAAATATGTAGAGGTGACAAGACTTTCAGACCAGCCTGTAAGTGGGTGGTCCGAAAGTCTTGTCGCCCCTGTATATTGTTTTATCTTTCAATATTTTTGTTTTAATAATTTAATAAGTTATGTAATTATTTTACCTCTATAGAAATGGGTAACACAACTTATGAACCATATATAACACTATACCATCTTTTCAGAAGCAATTGATGTAAACCAATGTCTACAATAGATTTTCCACTAAAAAACAAAATACTACACTGAATGTGCTAGAATAACAAGTGTTTCTTGAATGTCTTATAGGAATTTGCACTCTAATTCTACCAGCATATGTCTTTATTTTGCTGAGGACTACCAATCTGCCCATCTCCTTTCAATTAAGAAAGAAAAAAATACAAGCAAAGGAAAACAAAATGAGAGATAACGTATGAGGAGATCTAAGACTGATTCCAGAATTAACCAGGAAATCGTACGAGACATTTAATTAGTGAGACTCAAGTGCTACATGCCGCTATAATGACTATACAGTCTGTGTAGAAAAATATCGGAGCAAAAAAAAAATCATTGTCTTGTGATCTCTCTTCGAAAACAAAAGAATAACATTTTCTGACTGAACAAGAATAATTATGGCACTGGAAATAAACTTTGTTTTTTAAAATAAACATGGTTTAATTATGACACATTATGGAAGGAAACAATATTTGACAATATTCTAAATGATCTTTTTCTATTTTACTTTTCACTTGACTTTATTTTCTATGACTTTCTGTTCTATTTAAGTCACTTCTGCTTATTTATTATATTATTCTATTTTTTATGTCATTTCTTAGTAAACTTATTTCCATTTTAATGTGTGAACTGGGATAGTTTAACAAAACCAATAGTTTGTAATTGGCCCAGTCTGTGTATATGGGAAAATTTTTTTTCAAAACACAACGCAGATAGGTTCATTAGATGAATGCATAAATTGATAAATTTATTGAATTTCTTATTGTTTTTATCTTTCACAGATACAATGTTTGTTTGCATTGTACAAATCAAATTTAGAATTTTTTTTCATTTGTTTTTTTTTGTACATAAACAGTGAAATGGAAACAATTCATGAATACTTCCCATAAAAGAAGTTACAAATTATGTTTTTACTACAAGGAACAACATCAGTTAAAACTTCTTGCTAAATCTTTATCTGGACTTTGAGAATTCTTCCAAGTTGTAGTTTTATCAGTGCTACTGTGTGGCTGCACCACTTGGACTCATACAAAACACTTGTAGAATGAACATCATACTCACCTCCACAGGAAGGCTGTAACTAGCGTCCAGTCACCAGACAAAAAAAAATAGACTGTAACCGAATACAGGCACTGTACCAATTACCAAAACACAGTCATGTGTTGGATATATATGGATCAAAGTATCCACATAGAAACCAGCAGCCAACCAGAGTCCTGGAAATGAGCTTGGTCAAGGTACACAGTGGAATAGCCCAACCTGCTATTTAAACCACTAACCAACTCTGGATTCTTAGAGCAGATTAAACTTGCAGCATAGCTGAATACTGATCAGTCAATATGAATTCAACAATAAAATAAAGTTACAAATATTGTTTTTATTACAAACAACAAAATCACTTAAAACTTCTTGCTGAATCTTTATCTGCTTTTTGAAAATTCTTCCAGCTGTATCAGTACTACTGTATGGTTGGTCACTTGGACTCTAACAAAACACTACAAACAAAAAGCTAGATGGGAACTACACAAGGACACTGCAATTTGCACAGTGTACACTTGCTTCCTAACACACAAACCATCCAAGTAAGATGAACAAGACATACTTGAGACTGACACAGAAGTAAGGATGAAGTCGTGAGAGTAACATTCTCCTGTGGGCATTTTCACATGGACACATTACTGTAGCCTGACCAGCAAAATTTACATTAGTCAGCTCTGAGAGGCTGCTGAGTTGATGGCCAATAGGGTCTGTTGGCAAGAGAGTGTCCTGTGTATCCTTGTCAAGTAATTGCTATGTCCAATCACAGAAAGGCTCTCCCTCACTTAAATCCATACATAGAAATAAACGTAGTTTACTGACCCAACAGTGTTTATTGAAAATTTTGAGCATTTTTAATATCTTCTTTGTTTTGGTGATGGAAAACACAGGTGTTATAGTAGAATAAGGTGGTGGTTGTATGACCAACATATGAATTGTGTGTGCAATATCAGGGATACAATTGACCAAGGAAAAAAAAACAAATTTATATCATACAACTTAATATTAATTTTTAATCATCAGTAATTTTGAAATAGTATTATTTAGATTTTTTGAAGTGTCGTCCTCATCTTTATTGTTATATACACATTTTGGTCAATGTACCCTTTTTGGGTGTTTCTTGTTGAACCTAGGAGCTGTCATGTCATAATTGGGAATATTATGAATTTTGAACTTGTTATATTGTAAATGACCAGTTATACCAAGTGGTCATATCATGAAGAGAGTCCTTCACATCTGTGTGTACTTAAATAGTGGCTAGCACACTACCACTGCTGAGGTAAGGGAAGATGGGTCATTCTATTATATCAGAACCAAACCTTTTATTTAATCTATTGATGTAGATTGTTCTCATCCAATGTTAAATTGTAGTTGTTCATTTCTGAAAGAATAGAATATTTAGGGCCAGTATTGAACCCAGAACCTTTTGGTTTTGAGTAGGTTGCTCTACCAACTGATCTAAATTTTTATGTCATATATATAAAGATGATATCTCTTTTTTTTAGTTAAGATTGTCATTTTCATTACATATTTCTACTCATCCAAAAAAGTTTTAATATACAATATATCAATTTACAATGTAAACAAACTAATTAGAATAATAGAATTTTACTAATTAATTGAGAGGTTTATAATTTCAACAAAAATATATTTTTAATGGCAGAATAATGTATACTAGCAGGACCTGTGGATATACTACAGTATGATAATTGATTATTACAATTTGATATATTTACTTAAGAGCTATTGCCACATAGTTCAATAAGTAAAAAGTACAATGATCTTCATTTAACTCTCTCTCACTCCTTTTTCTTTCTTTCCTTCTTTTCATCAGAAGATTAGCATTATTGTTTTCATGTTCTCACCCCCTCTCTCTATATTTCTCCAACTATTTCTTTCTTATTATATTTTTTGTGTAGCATATCCTTTCTTTCTTTATAATAAAAATGGAATAGAACATCAGGTGAAGACATTTATAAGACATAAGAATTCGGTGGATAAGTGACTACAGATGATCTTGATTTACATTTTTGAATTTCATCTTGGATGATTTGGACGGTCTCATTTTTAACCAGAGGGTGTTGCAGGATGATAACAGATGGAAGATTTAGGAGCACGAGTATTAATATACAGATGTGAAATTGTAGCCATTTCTGAAAGAATAGAATATTGCTGAATCTTATGTGAAAAATCTGTTATTATATAATTTCTGACTTATAAATATACCTTTATTTGATGAGTTAGTGTGGCAAAGACATTCAGTGGAGACGTGACTCGTAGCTATATTAGTGCCTATATAATGGTTTTGAGAATATTTTGGCCAAAAATGACAAGAAGTTTCAGCTGCAAGCACATAGTATCAAAATCCCTGGACCCTGAGATAAAATAATTTTGAATTGTGAAGAAAATCAATAAATTCAGCATCATCTTTGGCTCCTTTAAGTGACCAGATGGCAGTGCTTTTCAAACAGAAGTGCTAAAAGCCCCAACTAGCCCAGGGCACAGGTTACACTCTTAAGTCTCATGTGGTGTTGCTGTCACCAAAGTTTCCCCAAAAGCAATTCTGGCCTGCTATTCAGTTAATGGAACTTTCAAAGAACATTTCTGGATAAGAGAGTAAATTAGAAAGCTTCATCCAAGAAAAGTGTTTAGCTATCGGAAGAGGAGAAATGTTATTATTACCATAAGCAGTGCATTGTTATGTTGTTTTAGACTACATTTAATATGTGAGCTTTTAAATATTATATTTAAGCAGAATTATGCTTTCTTTTTGAATAGGGATTATAAGAATTATTAGGTATTAATTTGAAACTAACACTAAGTCCTTATGACACATTAGGACATCTATAGATAACCTAACATTGAACATTCAGTAAGGAAATATTATTGGCATAATATGTATTATGAATTATGTCAATTTTGACTGACATTTTTTTCTTGTTCAGACAAAAACTTCCATTTTGTATTGCCCTGAGAAAAGTTGCTGCAATATTACACATTAACTTAACCTTTACATCTGTTGTGTCATGTGTCCAACTGGACAATCCAGAATAAATTTCTAAGTGACAATCATCTGTAATCATCCAGGATTTGAAATCGAGTCACTAATTCCATTTCCTGTGACAATAACCGTTACACAATTAACAATTTCCTGATGAGTTGATATATATTTATAGATTATAATTATAGATTTAAGAAAGAAAGAAAGAAAATACAAAAGAAAGTAAAAAGAAAGCAAGTAATGAAATAGGCAAGAAAGAAAGAAACGCAAAGGCTAGAATTAAAGACTTATAGCGATTTAAGAGAAAGAAAGAAAAGGAGAAAGAATGAAAGAAAGAAAATACAAAAGAAAGTAAAAGAAAACAAGTAACAAAATAGGCAAGAAAGAAAGAAAGGCAAAGATTTAAGAAAAGAAAGAAAAGAAGAATTAACAATTTCCTGATGATTAAATGGAAACTTGTTTGTTTGTTTGTTCTTTTTTTTTTTTTTTTGAATGATGTAAAAAATATTTATTTATTCATTTTTATTTTCATTTACTTTTTTACCCACTCAGAAACACCATAAAAATGTGAATTTAAAATAATGCAATAAGAATTAGTTGGTATTAGCTTGAAACCAACATTAAGCCCTTCTAACACATTAGAACATCCACTGAACATTCAGTAAAGACAGACAATTAACTTGCATTAATAATGTGCATAAGTATGTGTAATAAACATAACATGTATTAACAGATGCACGATATATACATCCCATATTTTAATATACAAAGTTTTGAATATTATATTTAAGCAACATTATGCTTTGTTTTATAGTGAGTATAAGGATTAGTGGGTATTAATTTGAAACCAACACTAAGTCCTTATAACACATTATATATAATATAGAATACATAACCTAATGCTCTCTCTCTCTCTCTCTCTCTCTCTCTCTCTCTCTATCTATATATATATATATATATATATATATATATATATACAGGGTGTTCGGGATAAATTTGACATTCATATTTGGTTATTTTTTAACCTGTCACTATGTGTATAGAAAGAATAATGAAACATATAAAAAATGTATATTCAGTTTTACCCAGATTTTCACAATGTTTATTTATCCAGATACATTACTTTGTACTTTACTTTTACTTACTTATCCAGATACATTGATGTATTTTTACTAAGGAAAAGCAGATTCCATGATATGCACAGTATAGCAATTTTATTTCATTCTTCAGCCTTCTTCAAAGATTTGTGGATACTACCTTGATTGTATTTGGTCAAATTTTTTGGTAGAAAAAAAAGACTCTTTTCATATTGATTGTACATTTGAGGAAGGTCATTAAATAGGTCAACAAAAACAAAGATAATATGATTAATAGTCTGACCAACTCTTGGAATCCTTATAATTATGATTACATTTTATAATATATTTTAATTTTAATTTATTAGTGTATAGGCTAATTAATAATACTTTAAAACTTTTAGAAGAACTTCAAGTTTGAGTGAAGCATTACAAGCTGAACTGTTTAAAAGGTTTTTATTTCTTTTTAAATTGTTTGAAACATTTTCTTAATGAATTATATTTATTCAAACAATCCAATCAGAAAAAAAAATACTAATCTGATCTACTTTACAAATGTTTTATTTCTCTTGATATATACACAATATAGAATGAGGAAATTGTTTTGTTGTTTCCTTTGTTTTTTATTTGCTTTTTATGTTTTATCCTTATTAAATTATTTTATTCTTTAATCATTTTTTAAACTTTTTTTTAATATCTCATTGATTTATACCCTTATTATATGATTATTGAGCTTTTCTTATGGAAAATGATGGGGGCAAACATTCTTAACCTTCTCTCAGACAAAAATATGGTGTGGATTTTATTGAACTTTAGTCTTTGCTGGTTTCCACCAGTTTCCCTTTTAAAAAGATATTCACTTGGTCGTTGTTGAAATAAACAATAATACATACATACATACAGACAGACTGACAAACAGAATATTTATACATATATATAACTTTTCAGCATAAAAATAGAATGTAGAGCCCATTTTGACTTCAGAAGAAAATTTGACCAAGTTTCATTAAAATACTGTGGCGAAATATCATTTGAATTTAGTTGTTGTGTTCTTTTATCTACATTTTCCTCTATTTTCAACAATATATAGATAGATAGATATAGATATTAGTAGAAAGGTATATATACAATTATAGTTGTTGAAAACAGTTTATATTATTCTCTTCCACAATTGTCTTTAATTAATCAATTTCTTGATTAATTCATTACAGTTAACCCTGATGATCCATTTTTTGTGAAACTTAAGTAGGTTATATATACCTTACCTCTAAATTCGCTCTACTAACATATTGAGCACTTCATATTCTTTCTAACCCTGACTTATTCAGTTAATATTTGTATTGACCGTCAATGTTGCGATTAACTTGATATTCTGTTCCCCATAAGTCATCTTCTTTATCCTATATATGTGTATATATATATATATATATATATATAGATGGTCTAGTTATATATGAAAATATCATGACAGGCTCCCATGTTACTGAAGACTTACCAATACCCTTTCCACATGAGGTATCTTGGTGAGCCATTCTTTGAGATATTACTTAGTAAGACAACCAAAATATTTTCTTCTTCTTCAACTGGCAAAGAGCCTGGACTAATTAACTTATTGACCATTCATCCACCACACACTATCTGGGAGGCTACACACATTCTAGATGGATCTATTAATACAGAGAGAAGTTTACTAGCCAATAGATAACATCAATTTCAAAAGACATTGATAGAAACTTTTTTTACCCTGTTTGATTGTTATAATTATGCATACTAGCAGGACCTGTGGATATACACAGTATGATAATTTAATTATTACAACGTTTGATAGGTTTGCTTGAGAGCTAATAGCAAAATTCAATTTGTAAAAAGTATAATAATCTTGATTTAACTCTCTCTTACTCTTTTTTTCTTTCTTCTTTCTTTCTTTTCATCTTTTCATTATGTTCTATTGAAACAGATAGCATCAGATATAAAGAAAAATAATGGTGATTTGCAGCAAGTTGAGAATGATATCACTTTATCATATAATACAAATCGAAAAATGTAGTTAAGGTCATTTTTACAGCCAATATAATTGGGAAAAAAATAAAATCAACCATTTTCTTTGGAACCTAACTTATATATTTTTTCTTTTGATAAATTCATTTTCCTTAATTTTAAAAAAAAATTCTGATGTACCTAATTTAATTTCTATGTTGAGGCAAACTTGAGTGTGGCCCCTAAGCAAAAGTGCCCCAGGTCCCAAATCTGGTTCTGATTTATGGTAATCAAAATGTATTGTTTGAATAAAGAAGCAAAATATCTTATTAGTTGGCATCTTGTATTGCCTCAAATATTTCCCTTTGTACTGAAATAAAAGAAACTATTTGTAGATACATTTAACAATTGCTTGTAATTTACATTTAAGAGGATATCAGAAGAGTTTTCATCCATACAAAGAGTTATTAGTTACTAGCAGGACCTGTGGATAGACCACAGTATAATAATTTAATAATTACAATTATTATTTGATATGTTTTCTTAAGAGTTATTGCTAAATAGTTCAATATGTAAAAACTAAAATAATTAACTCTAACATTCTTTTTCTTCTTTCCTTTCATAACATCAGTGACACACAAACTTTGGAATATTCTAACATATTAGAAAAGATGTTAGTAGCTTCCTTTGCATATTTGAATTTTAAAAAAATGTTCAGCATTAATGAGAAAACATATACTAACTAGCAGGACCTGTAGATATATTACAGTATGATAATTTAATCATTACAATGTTTGATATGTTTTTTTTTTTTTTTTGTTATGTTTCATTGTTAACTTGTTTTTCAAAACATTATTTACTGTAAAAATAAATCTAATTACATATTAATTACTTTAAAATATATTTACACACTGATTTCATATTTCCTCCTATTATGAAGACTTAATCAAAACTCTATAAACCAATGATGTTTGTTTAAAGTCCTTGATACAATGATATGTTATGTATCACTTGAAAAAAAGAAACCATTATCAAGAACATTTTTAATTATACTTGGATGCTTTTCTTTCCTGTTGCATTATGGGAATTAGATTCTAAACGAAAGTTTCCTTGATTATATAGTGCAATCAGCCAACAAGTATTGTTTAAAAAAAAAAGGAGCAGAATATCTTATTACTTGCCATCTTGTATCTCATCAAATCTTTACCTTTGTTTTTTTCTGGTTTGTTTTTTGTTTTTGTTGCATGTAGTCTTTCTGCAAATCCTACCCACCCTCACCAATTTGATATCATTTACCGATTCTTTTTCTGGTTCTTGTATCATAATTATCATCATTTTTTTTATCTCATGTGGTACACAATCAACCTTGAGGCATGATTACGTGAAAATGCATGTTTCTTTAACAAGAGAAGTCAGTCTGTTGTAATTATCAGTTGTTCTCAACAATCACACATATCTATGCCAAGTGAATAATATGGATGCCTTCATTTCCATTAGAATGAATCATTCTTGTCTATATTCAATGATGCCTTGATCTTTCTTTAAATTCTACTCAAGTCTCTGCAGGAAAAATTCTTTCTTCAAACATTTGAAATTTCTTATATTCATTATTATCTAAGTTTCATTGGTAGTTCAATCCCAACTAAAATTTATTTAAAATTTGTTTTAAAAATTTCATATAAATTTCAAGAAATGCACATTAAATGCACTGATATCCATTAATGCATGCAGCTTTTAAAATGTTAATTTCAGTAATCACAAATATGTAAAAAAAATATGAAATAAAGGTAAAACAAAAAATAGGGTGTTTGGGGGTCGGGGTGGAATGGATTAATGGCATTTCAATTAATTTTAATTTAATTTCTTGGACCAAATTAGAATCGCTGGGGGAATTTGTATCTATCTAAGTCTGTTCATATCTATCTATCTATCTATCTATCTGTCTGTTCATATCTATTTATCTATCTATCTAGTCTGTTCATATCTATTTATCTATCTATCTAGTCTGTTCATATCTATTTATCTATCTATCTCTAGTCTGTTCATATCTATTTATCTATCTATCTCAGTCTTTCATATCTATTTATCTATCTATCTCAGTCTGTTCATATCTATTTATCTATCTATCTCTAGTCTATATCTCTATCTAGTCTGTTCATATCTATTTATCTATCTATCTCGGTCTGTTCATATCTATCTATCTATCTATCTCGGTCTGTTCATATCTATCTATCTATATCTATCTATCTATCTCGGTCTGTTCATATCTATCTATCTATCTATATCTATCTATATCTCTATCTATCTATCTATCTATCTATCTATCTCGGTCTGTTCATATCTATCTATCTATCTATCTCGGTCTGTTCTTATCTATCTATCTATCTATCTCGGTCTGTTCTTATCTATCTATCTATCTCAGTCTGTTCATATCTATCTATCTATATCGGTCTGTTCATATCTATCTATCTATATCGGTCTGTTCATATCTATCTATCTATCTCACTGTTCATATCTATCTATCTATCTATCTATCTATCTATCTATATATATATATATATATATATATATATATTTATCTATGTCAGTTTGTTCCTTATCTATATATATATATATTATCTATGTCAGTTTGTTCCTTATCTATATATTATATATATATTATATTATTATGTCAGTTTGTTCCTTATCTATATATATATATATCTATGTCAGTTGTTCTTATCTATATATATATCTATCATCTATGTCAGTCTGTTTATATCTGTCTATCTAACAAATTAACTATTTATCTATCTATTTCATTAATTTTAATTTGATATATGAGAAATTGAGTTAAAGCAGAACAAACTAAATTTATAAGTTAAGGTACCATATATTAACAAAATCATTGATGGATAGATAAATACATTGATAGATAAATATCTATGAACTGTCTTAGATAGATAGATAGACATGTACAGACCGAAATAGATAGACAGATTGACATGTACAGACTGAGATAGACTGATACACTGAAGATAAGATAGATAGACTGATACACTGAGATGGATAGAGATAGTCTGTATATATATATATCTGTCTATCTGAGATAGACATATAGATAGACATGTACAGACCAAGATAGATTGATAGACATGTACAGATTGAGATAGATAGATATGAACAGTCTTATATAGATCCATTAATTCTTTTAGTTTGCCTAAATCATTATATATTTCTGATATCAACATCTTTTTAGACAAAAACAGGAAACTATATGATAATGGCAAATTCTGACATATTTAAACGATAGAACTCTGATATTAATAATAAGTTCAATGTTTATGTAATTGTTATTGAAATTTTGCAAATGCCAAAGTTTTTCCTTTGTTCTGATGAAGACTTTCAGAATGCTTTCCTGAAGGAAATGGCTGACAGCATGTTTTGTATTTTATAGCAAAAATTGAGGAAGAAAGATGTGGATACTCGGGTATAAGAAAATAGAATTGCATTAGTTAAGAGTAAAATTTATAAGGCTTTTCTTTCTAATATTTGTTGAATTAGTGTTTGCAGAAAGAAAGAAGTTTATCTTTAAAAGAATTAGTTGAAAAAATAACAATGAAATGTGTTGATGTGAAAACTGAAAAATTAATGCATTTATCTAATAAATTATATGTGATGTGCTCTTTTTGATGGGTTATGGTTATTTATTAGTATTAGTATTTATTAGTAGTATTTTATTCTTAGTGTGATAAAAATATTAAGTTGAAAGTGTTTTTGCACAAAGGTAAGTTTGGTTTGGGTTCTGTAGCTGATGTTTGAACACTGGATCCAAAGCTCCTACCTCTGCAGACAACTCCCTTACAAGCTTTAACCGTATCAGTACAACTGTATGGTTGCACTGCTTAAAGTCTAATGAACCACTCAGAGAAAAAAGTTACATAGGAACTGTACAAAGATGCTGTATGATGTCTGGAACAAATTATATAGCCCCACAAAAGAACAGCTGTATGGCCACTTGCCTCCTATCATATTAACCATTTGGGTAAGATGAACAAGACATGCTGGATACTGCTGAAGAAGCAAGGATGACCTCATATGTGATGTTCTCCTGTAGGCACCTGCACATGAACACACTAGTGTAGTTTAGACAGCAACAAAAAAAAAAAAAAAAAAACTACATTGATCAGCTCTGCATGGATACTGTATGCTGTGCAGAGGACTTTCCATGTGTAATGATTGATAGGGACCAAATGGTTTGATGTAGAGTTGCCATATTTAATATGAACACTTACTGGACCGAGAGATAGATTGTAATAAGAAAAAATGAAATTTTTGGTACATAGAGAAATTGGAACTTTCATCTTTCATCTATTGCCCAATTTTCTTTGCTGTCTTCTTTTTTAATCCCTGATTTAAATTTAATCTTTATGATTATTTTAAGTTACACATTACTGTTTTTTGCCAGAGAAATTTCATAAAATCTAATTGATTGACTTAGTTACTTAAAATATTTTTAATAAGTTTTTTTCTTCTTTAGAAATACTGTTTGGTAAAAAAAAAGACTTTAATTATTGAATAAATCCTGGAAAATTAATTAGAATCTAATTACTACTTCATTTTTTGTAGATTTTTGAAAATTAAAGGGAATTTATTTTGCAACCCATCATGGGAGTGGAGGTGGGTACGAAAAATGTAAACAAATTTTCAGTGAGAAATATCTTTACATTACTCACTGTAAATATGTTGTCACTCATCTTATTGAGAAGGCAGTTATTCGGTTTTTGAATGCAAATGGCATTAAACCAATTGAATTTCATAACCTATTAATGGAAGTGTATGGCAAGTCAATAAGTACAATATGCCAGTGTAATATGTATAGTATGCCAATGTAATGTGAGCAGTAGTTATTTACCCAAGCCGTATATCACAGGTAGGATTTGATACAAGGTTAAATGCATACGGGTATCGAATTTTGCTATTTACTAGTAATGGATCTGTGAGATCAGCTTGCTGACCATTATACCATGATGGGATGCCATATGTAAAGTGTGCAGTATATCAATTTAACATGTGCAATAAATACGAATGGAAAGTTTTTAGAATTAAAATAAAAGAAAAGAAAAAGTAAAGTCACCGGGGTGGCCTAAATTGGTATCAGCCAGACAGTAAGGGAGTCTAGATCAAGGAGATTTTTTTGGCATCTGAGACAAATGCCACACCTACCCTTAGCTCCTCACTTTACCACACAAATCCTGTGCTACTCATACGCTGAGTTAGCAAGAGCCAGTATTGAACCCAGACCTTGAGGTTCCTTGTCGAATGCTTTAACGATGTGAACTAAGAACAAAAACTTCAATAAATGTAATAAATTTTTGCTTGAGTTAGACAGTTAATCAAATTATTTGTCTAGCTTAAAAGCTGTGCATTTGGTATTTGGGTGTTAAATATTCAGTTAGTATTGTCTGACTTTGCCATTCATTCTGTTCATTGCCTGTTAGATGATTTAATTCCAGATGTCAGTTTTATTCTTTGGCATTAATTGGTTAAAATAGTTCCTGCAAAAATAGAATAAATATTGTGTTCGCCATTTTTATTTTAAACTGCTGTTGTTTCTGCACAGGGTCTTATGAATTGATTCTTTATTGGTGGGCAACCATGTTTGAGCAGTTCATGTCGGATCAATTTACAGAACTAAGTTTTAAATGCAAATAGGTATGAACATGCAGTTGGGAGTAGCAGTAATGTGCAGTAGATGTGTGTGCATATGTAACAGACTTTGCTCTATTGGAGTTTATAAGTAACTGAGTTTTTATGATGGATTATATATAACATTATAATGCTATAAATAGGATGGGTGCAGTTTATGCTTAATGCATTCGTTCCATTTTATGAATATGTTTGCTTTATGCACCAGTTTGTAATACGTCTTTTACTGGTTTTTGTTCTTATGTCTAGTTTCAAGCCTGATTCAATATAAGCACCGAGGTTGTGAGGTTTGAATATCTGTGTATATAACCAGAAGTTGTCATATATAGCATTAATCTGACTTAGATTTATAAGCATATACTTGGTAGTGGGCATTTTTGCTTCCAATATGCATATTTGTGTATTCTCATATATAGTTGGATTAGAGTTGGATCTGCCTAGGAACCACAAGGTTTCAAGTTCAATACTGGTCCTCACCAACTCAGCATATGAGTAGTGCAGCTTGGGTAATCTGATCTGTGGGGTAAAGTGGGGAGTTGACTGTAGGTGTGGCACTTCACCTCAGCACAAATAATCTCCCTGGTCTAGCGCTTGCTGTCCGGCTGATACCAAAAATAGGCAACTCTGCCAACTTTACTTACTTACTTATATATATATATATATATATATATATATATATATATTTCATTGATAGAGGAATCACATAATTGATATTGATAATTGAATTCTATTACCATGACCAGATAACTCGGGAAACACCATGTGCGACATCCAGAGCACTGGATAGCTGTTTCGACCTCCTTTGGTCTCATCAGCAATGCATACCACAATCTCCACCACTAGAGATTGAACCAGTGGACCACAGAGTGAAGAGCGGAGACTCTACACCAGGGCCACCAGCCCACGCCACAAACAGAGAATGCCAAATCATCTAGTCAATGGTAATGGTAATTCAAGCGAAGCCATTTAACCTATATTTGTCATGTATCCCATCGCAGGATTACAGAGGACATGGTCATCTCCAGGACAATGACTTCCCAATTTGGGGCCTGAATCCACGGAACGCAACCTAATGGGCAAGGGGTATATATATTAAATTTCATAGAGGAATCACATAATTGATATTGATAATTGAATTATATTACCATATATATATATATATATATATATATATATATATATAATATCATCGGAAATGGATTTGACAACCCAAGTTCAAATCCTGGATGATGCTGTTTGCATTTCACATCATGCTAATACCCTTGGGAAAGGTATGAATCCTGGTATTTTCCCTCCAGATATGGGTAAATGGTATGGTCGACTAGGCTCCTTAACATTAGTTAGGCAACAAGTCTAGGAGAAGGAAAATGCTGAATTCAGACCTCTTAATATCCACTTTAGAAATTAACCCTGTGCCATGTCCTAGTACGACTAGAGTTTGAACTCACTTACTACAATGTCACAGTTCAGTATGTTAGCAACTACACTTTGGGGACACCCCACCAGAGTAGCATATATGGAAAATTTCAATTGGGTAACACAGAAACTTTGATCTAAAACTGAGAGAAAAAAACGGAATTATATATTTTCATTGCAGTTTTTATATTACATTGAGATGTTACTTTTCTATAAGAAAAGCGACATATTTCTGTAATTTTTGTTTTTGTTTTTTTTTACCAAATTTTCATTTGATAGTAAACGACCATGATTCTCTTTTGATGTCTCAATAATGTATAATTTGCTGAAAGAATAAAGTAGATGTGAACTGTATGATTGTCATCTTTAGCCTGTGTTATTTTGGGTGAAGTCTCATTGTTTTATGCATTAGTAAGATTTTGCTGATTTCTTTCAACTTATATTCCTATGATTGCACAACTTTCAGTAAATAACTTTCAGAATAAGAATGTTGATTTTTATAATTTAAAAAAAAAAAAAACAAAAAAAAAAGTTATAAAAGGTAAAAAAAGAAAAAAAAGTAAAATAGTAATACAAGTTGAGTGGTATCTACTACACTGTATATTTAAATGATGATTGCATTGCTTTTTCCCATTCCAACTGAGAGCCAAAAGTATTTCCTTCAACCGACTTAGAGTAGATTGCCACCTACTACTTTGCTTCTCTCCAGCAATTGGAATAAGCTTCTACTTCTTACAATAATCAACTGCTACGAAACCATATTTAACAGTTACTTTCTTCTCTTTTTATTTTATGTTTTCCCCTTTTATGTATATGAAAATATATACACTTATGCCCAGTATTAAAAACAATATATACATGGACTCAATAATAATAATAATAATAATAATAATACTGTGTAAAATTATATATTTACTGCATAGATAAGATTACCCAAGCTGTGCTACTCATGCACTGAGTCGGCAAGAATATGTACCGAAAACTGGAACCTAACAATTCCTTGGTGATCTACCAACTGAGCTAAACCAACTCCAGATAGTGTATATGTTCTTTGAAAAGATTCTGTTTTTGTTTTCTTCTTCTAAAGTTTATATGAGAAGATAGAAAAAAAAGGAGAGATGTCCAAGGAGATATAGCAAATGAATAATATAATGTTTGATCAGGCACATGGTGTAATGGTTAGAGTTTGTAGGAAATGGACTCATCGACACGAGTTCAATTCCTGGACGAAGTTGTTTGCATTTCACATGGCACTAACATCCTTGTGAAAGGTATGAATCCAATTCTCCCTCCAGCTATGGGTAAATATCAGGCAGACTGGGCTCTTTAACCATGGCTAGGTAATCAGTCTAGGAGAAGGAAAACTCTGAATTCAAACCTGTTAAACTCTGCTTAAGAAATTGACTTGTGTTGCATCCTGCCCGTGCGGAGGGGTTAGTAAATATATATAATGTTTGATCAGTCACCTGGGTCTCAGGTTACTTACAGTACCTGCTGTTATGAAGTGATTATCCATCTAAGTACTGATTAAGTTTATCAGTGCTTAACTTGTTATTTACTCACATCAATTAGTTTGGCACACAGGCCTCTGGTTGCTTAAAGTACTGGTCACCCATCTAAGTACTGAACAGGTTCATAAGTGCTTAACCTGATATTACTAAACTTTGCTTAGATATGGCACACAGGCATCCGGTTGCTGTTACTAAGCGGTCACCTATATCAGAACTGATGTATATCAATGGTTTGAAAATAGCATAGCCGAGAAACTGTCAGTTACCAAGCATCGTTGACTTCATGTCTTAACTACACTAACACACACACACACATATATATATATATACACATTAATAGGTAAAAAAAAGGCTTAACAATTGGCCATTTTGTGATTATAGATCTATTTCTACCCATAGGTATCTGTGTATATCTATGAGTTTCATCACACTGCTAACTTTAAATGTCCAATGTAAAATCATCCTAATATGAATTTACCTGGTAACCCATCTACAGATATATATATATATATATATATATATATATATATATGATAACATAGACATTATTCTGATGATTGCATTGGTGAGGATCTGACATTTACCAAGCACTGTTAACTCTTTATCTATACTATCCAAGCTTAGATATATATGTTCTATCATTGTTATTAAACACTCTTTATTTATACTTATGGCATGTTATATTACTAATATTATATATAAAATCAGTGGACTATTTCATGTACCTAGGTAGTAATATCTCATCCACAGAAAACAAAATTAATGCACTCATAGGAAAGGCATTGACTGCTATAGACACACTTTCAGTCATATGGAAGTCTGATCTCACTGACATGTTAAGGCGGCAATTCTTCCAAGCTGTAGTTGTATCAGTACTACTGTACAGCTGCACCACTAGGACCCTAACATAGCACCTCAAGAATAAAATAGATGGGAATTGCACAAGAATTCTGTGTGCTATCTTAAACAAATTGTGGAAACAGCATTCCCCATGAAATAAGCTTTATTGACAATTACCCCGATCACACAAACCATCCGTTTAAGACGGACAAGATATGCTGAACACTGCACGAGAAGCAAGGATGAACTTCTTAGTGATGTTCTCCTGTAGAAACCTGTATATGGACACTAACAGAGAATATCTTTGTTATTTACAAAGCTTTTAGTCTAGCATAAATAATAGATATAGGTAGATATAATGCTTATAGCACCTGTTGTTACTTGATGGTCACCCATCTAAGTACTGAACAGGTTCATCAGTGCTTAACTTGTTATTTACTAAGCTTTGCTTACATATGGCACACAGGCCTCAGGATGCTTACAGTATCTGATGTTATGAAATGGTTACCCATCTAAGTACTGAACAGACTCATCATTGCTTAGTTTCCAATGATCTGATGGGAAGCAATGTTTTCAGTATGACTTGACAAAAGTGATCTGTATGATTTTGATAAATTCAGTGCATATCTGTGTATACTCGCATACTTACATGCTTGCAATAACTATCTTAATTGTTATGCAGAATTGTCTAAAACTCGTTTATATATTAAAAAAAAATTCTTCAGTTTGACATATGAGATGGTTAAATTGGAAAGAATAACAATACTAAAAAAAGTAAAGTTGGTGGAGTGGCCTAATGTCGGTATCAGTCAGACAATGAGGGAATCTATCTGCTTTTTGCTAGTGCTAGACCAGGGAAATTGCTTTGCTGAGGTGGAGTGCCACACCTACTGCCATCTCCCCACTTTACCGTACAGATCAGATTACCCTATCTGTGCTACTCATGCACTAAGTCAGCAGGGTTCTGCTACCGGGCTCGGTACCTAACGATTCCTAGGGAGGTCCTCTACCGTCTGAGCTAAACCAACTCTAAACATTACTTGTTAGTATGAATAACAGTTGTTGCTAGATAATTACTGAGAAAAGAAATAACTATTTATCTAATTCAAACACAGATTTTCCTTTGCCTATTTCCGATTTAAACTTTACTTCATTATGACAAAGCTTGTTTACAAAAACTTGGAAAGTAATCAGTTTTGTCTTTGAAATCATAAGATGTGTCTAATTTGTTCAAACAACTCAGACAAATTAAATAGAGATAAATTAACCAGGTGATTGGAGAGGAGGCTAATTTAACAAAGAAAACCCTGGTAAATATAAAGGAGAAAGAAGTTTCTTACAAGAACTGTTGTAAAAAGAGTGATGTGAATATGATCAGCTACCTTATGCCAAGCATTTAGCAATAGAATGGCCAACCTTGTCGATGTGGACATTCCAGCCAATCAAAACAAGAAATCACCCCAGCTGCTTTGCTCCACTTCTTAAGAGCTCCCATTTCCAGGGTCAAGGAATTAGAAATTAATGCCCCTTATTTACCTCTCTCTCTCTCTCTCTCTCTCTCTCTCTCTCTCTCTCTCTCTCGTTTTTTGTCAAGATAGCTAGGTGTATGTATTTACTTAATGCCACCAAATAAGCAAGATGTGACACAAGGTCAATTTTTCAGTGAACTTTAACAGGTTTGCATTTAGACTTTTCCTTCTCCTTGATCAGTTGCCATACTAATGTTAAAACACCCAGTCTGCCCTGCTATTTATTCATAGCTGGAAAATGGGATTCATACCTTTTTCAAGGGTATTAGCAGTATGTAAAATGCAAACAGTCTTATCCAGGAATTGAACTTGTGTCACTATGTCCATTTCTTACAATGATAATCATTACACAATGAGCACCTTAGAGTATAATAATTATGAAGTTAGGTTAAATACAAGTACTGGTAGTCTTCAATGTCTTGTGAAACATTAGCCTAACATATTCCTCAACTGCATATATGTATTTCCCTGTTAGGGTCTCATCTATTGGTCAAATAGATCTGTTTAAAAATTATTCATATCAGATAGGACCATGTGCAAAAACAAAAACCTTGAAAGACAACTTAGAATAAAAATGCAATTCCTTAATCTCTAGGCATAAAATAACCCAAGACAGATTGACATGCTATTAAAATTAATCAGGCAACTATCCAATCATTAATTAAATCAACTTAGTAAATAATATTCAGATCTCTGCCTTATACACTTGTAAATTCAGAAGGATTTTTTTTTTATAAGAAAAAAAAAATCTTTTTCAACAGGAAAAGTAAATAGACATTTGGTCTTTTTTTTTTTTTTTAAATTCTTAACTTGCTCACTTTGAAGTTTGTTGATATAAAGTTCAAACTTCCAAAAAATAAGAAGCTGAACACAAATATTATATATATATATATATATATATACGTATGTGTATATGAATGCATATATATGTATATAGGTATATGAATGTATATATAGGTATATGAATGCATATATATATGTATATATATGTATATAGGTATATGATATATATGTATATAGGTATATGAATGCATATATATGTATATAGGTATATGAATGCATATATATGTATATATATATGAATGCATATATATATGTATATAGATATGATGCATATATATATGTATATATATGTATATAGGTATATGAATATATATATGTATAGGTATGTATATAGGTATATGAATGCATATATATGTATAGGTATGTATATAGGTATATGAATGCATATATATGTATAGGTATGTATATAGGCATATGTATATAAATATGTATAGGTATGTATATATGTATATGTATGTATATATGTATATGTATATAAATATGTATAGGTATGTGTATGTATGTGTGTGTGTCCATTTCCTGTTCTTTGATAAGTTCAGGTTTTTAATTTTTTTTTCCACTAATTATTTTATTTGTGTTGGTGTTTTTAACAATTTTTTTTTTTTTTCCTTTTTAAATTGTATATTTTGTATTTTACATTGTTTTCATTTTTTCATTATTTTTTTTTTTTATTGGTTTTTCTCATTTTGATTTTTTCTTTATTTTCTTTATTTTTTTTTCTTTGTTTTATATATTTTTATAGTACTTACTTTTTTTTTTCACTCTTTTTTCTAAATGCTTTGTCTGTGTTTTGGAAATTTTATTCATATTTATTAAATCTTTTTTATTTTTTTTTTTTCTCATGCCATTTTGATTTTTCTTTTACTTTTCCTGTTTTTTTGTTTTTTTGTTTTCTTTACCTAACTTCCTGGAAAATAGTTATTGAGTCTATTCTTAATCTACGTGCATTTTTCTGAAATAAAAAGGTTACATTCCGTTTCCAAGTAGCAAAATATAATAAATAAATAAAAATGAAAAACCTTGGGACAAGCCAGCAAGAAAAAAAGTCCCTGCAATTTATTGGAAAGCTAGGAAACATTGTATGCATTAATCCTGTCTTGGGGCAAATGCTTTTACTTTTCTTCTTTTATAAATTGTTTTATTTTGTTAACTTATTGTCTTATATTGTATATTTAAATATATATTTTTTTTTAAATTTCTCTCTCTGTCTCTCACTGCATACTTATAGTCCCAAACTACACCTAACTGCTTTTAGCTCAATATATCTGAATCTGGCTTATTTTCTTGCATTTTGTCTACAGTTTTTACCTACTGTTAATACTTCAAATTTAATCTATAGTGCATCTAACCATTTTCACGTACATCTTATGTAAATATCAGTTCCAACAATTCAAGCAATAATGATACTACATCGATAGTCAATGTCCAGGAATAAAAGCAAGTGTTACTGATAGAATAGTCCTTTATATGTATTATGTAAATCAATTGCAAATGTTTTACTATAGAAATGCATAAAAAATGATAATGAAAGGTATTCTCTGTGGTCATGAATTAAAGCAGCATTACAGAGAGAATAGGCCTTAATATGTATCATGTAGATCTATTGAAAATGAGAATGAAAGGACTGTAAATGGTCAGGAATTAAAGCAAGTGTTATTGACAGAATAGGTCTTTATATGTATCATGTGAATCTATTGCAATTGTTTTACAATGGAAATTGCATTAGAAATGAGAAAGAAAGGATTGTCAGTGGTCAGCAATTAAAGAAAATGTTACAGAGAGAATAGGTCTTTATATGTATCATGTAAAAATATTGAAAATGTTTTACTATAGAAATGCATTAGAAATGAGAATGAGAGGTATTGTCATTGGTCAAGAATTCAAACAGGTGTTTCTAACAGAATAGGTCTTTATATGTATCATGCAAAGCTATTGCAAATGTTTTACAATAGAAATGCATTAAAAATTAGAATAAAAGGTATTGTCAGTGGTCAAGAATTAGAGCAATTGTTATTGATAGAATAGGCCTTTATATGGATCATGTAAATCTTTTGCTGTCTTACAATAGAAATGTCTTGAAAATGAGAAAGAAATGGATTGTCAGCAGTCAAGAATTAAACCAGGCATTACAGAGAAAATAAGTCTATCATGTAAATCTTTTGCAAATGTTTTACTATAGAAATGTATTGAAAATGAGAATTAATGCAAGCAAAATAATGACAGAATATAGTTTATATACAGAATAACAGAGACATTATGATATGTTCAAATATCTGAATTTTATAATATTTTTCTTCAATGAACTCTTGTTATCATTATTTTCTTTTTAACCTTCTGGCCGGATTAAGCTCTCTCTTCTCTCATGATTTTCTTGGGTGTATATCTCTCCACGTTCATTCTGTCCTTAATAATGAATACAAATGCTCATTTTATTTTTGGATGTTTTTTCTCCCAAGACCCAACATTCCATGCACATGGATGAAAACTCAGAGGCCATCATATTTACATCTAACTCCACTAAGTTCTTAAGCTCAATTCAACAACTTCTCCACCAATTCCAGTCGTGATACTTTACCAATCAGAATGCGATGCTACAGAGGTATCAGGGGTTGGAAGCTGTCAATAAAACTCAAGGTTATTTTCCATGAATTAAATGTTAACTTTTGAATTTAAATATTTTTACACTACATTACAAAATGAATAGGCTTCCTAATTCATTATGTAACACTCTTTTCTCTCAATATTAAAATCCACTGTACAATCAACATCTTGCTTACCTTTACAAGAAAGCTGTAACTAGCATCTAATTATCAGACAAAAAAGGGAGTAGGCTGTAACCCAATACAGGCCCTGTGCTAAGTACCAAAATATAACCATGTATTGGGTATTCATTGATAAGTGTGTCTGTGCTGAAAACCAGCAACCAATCAGAGTCCAGCGAATGAGCTTGGCCAAAGTACAGAGTGGAGTAACACTGATGCTCAAAGCAGATTCAACTTGCAATACAATTTAATACTGATCACATAATACAAAATTCTACACAAGCAGTTTTCTCTTTTTTTAAAATTTAAATAAGCATACATTCCTACTGTTTTATAGCAATATATACCCAGCATCGGGTATATAATCGAGAGAGGAGACCTGGGTGATATAGCGAGAGAGACACAGATACAGAGTTGTACTTCTTTTCTTCTTGCTACGTCTAGTCGCCATGTTTCCTCTCCTACTTCTTTTGGCCGTTATGTTGTCTAGTCTTCTTTATCTAAGGGCTTATTTCAGGCTACTTTTTTAGCCATGCAATTAATTAACCACAAGACTTTTATTTTTTGATCAAGATTTATTTTTCTCACCTATGTTCTTCCACGCGGGAGTTAACAACCCCAGCAGAGAGATAGGCATCACGTGTTTCTTGTGACGTGTTCTCTAGGGTCAGAGAGCTATAACCGTTACTGGTATTTTTCCACTCTCTGATTTGAAAGCCAATGGCCTCTTATTCCTACAAGGTTTATTAACAATTTATGCTACCACATAGATTATGTAACACGACAAGTTACTCTTCTGTCTCTATCGATCTTTGGGACTTATTGCTAAATTTTTGAATTGGTTTGAATTCCAACTTCAGGATATTTTCCATGACATTTCTCCAGAATTATAGGTTAACTTTTTAATTTAAATAATTTTACACTACATTGCAAAATCAATAGGCTACTCTATTAATTTTGTAACACTCTTTTTCTATCGATGTTAAAATCCACCAGTTTTCTCTTTTTTCAAAACTTAAACTTAACTAAGCATATATTCCTACAATTTAGATTTCAGTCTCTGTTGGTTTTTGTGACTTATTACTTATTCAAGTTTTCAAATTGGTCTTGAATTCCTACTTCAGTAACTTTAACAATGAATTTTGAAATCATCCAGGAAATTAAAGATAAAACAATGCAAGATCAGTTCAGAAAAGACCGGCTTTAAAAATGGAACTTTTTTTTCTTTTTCTTCATCCTTTTAAATCATAATGGAAATTGTGTTCCATTTATACTAAGCTTATTTCTTTGAATTCTTTTCTTTTTTTTTTGAATTCTTTTCTTGTTTATTCTTAATTCTATCTTTTCAATTATTTATTCATGCTCTTTTTTCTCCAAGTTGGAGGGACTGCACTTATTGAAAAGCAGTAACATGTTTATAAATAGAAATGACTTAGATTTTTTTTTAAAGTTTTGTCTTGTTTTTAGAGGAAATGAGAAAAAAACTGGAAAAAAAACAACTTCTGCTTGCCAGTGTAATATTGGTAAAAGCTACAAAAAAAAACAAGAGATAAATAAAAATAAGTTAAATGTAATTATATGTGTTAGCATAGTGTTCTTGCAAATCATTGTTTCCTACTCATAGATAAGCATCACTGTTGAGTTATTCTACTAACCTGTTAAAGTAGGATTATTTGGAGTGAGAACAAAAAAATAAGCTATTTCTTTAAATGTAAAATATCTATTAAGGTGGGCTGAAAATTTCAGAGGCTGAAAAGTTCATATGATAATGCCATATCTGCAGTGGATGACATGTTTAACCAATGAGATGCAACCACTGCAACACTGATGGAAGAAGTGTGAACCTGTTCGAGTAGAATTATCTGTAGTAAGAACAATAAAATAGGCTATTTCTTTTAAATGTAAAATATCTATTAAGGTGGGCTGAAAATTTCAGAGGCTGAAAAGTTCATATGATAATGCCATATCTGCAGTGGATGACATGTTTAACCAATGAGATGCAACCACTGCAACACTGATGGAAGAAGTCTGTGAACCTGTTCGAGTAGAATTATCTGTAGTAAGAACAATAAAATAGGCTATTTCTTTTAAATGTAAAATATCTATGAGGGTGGGCTGAAAATTTCATATGATGACATCATATCTTCAGTTGATGACTTTTTTGACTAATGGAAGAAAACATAATTTTGAATAGGTTGGTTGGTTGGTTGGATTTTACAGCATGTTAACCCTTGGGTTATTTTATGCTGAAGATGTTTTGTTTTATTCATTCTTGTTGGGTATTCAATTTTTTTTTTAACTCAATTTTTCAAACATTTTAAAAATCTATTTAACCTATACATGGGACTCTAACAGGTACTACCACTCGAGATCAGAGTGAACCTGGAAGTAATGGTGATAAACAGGTACTCCACACTCCCTACCCAGGGCACTCAGATGCTCAGTCACCACCTTCTAGCACATATATGATAAAAAGGGTGTGGAAGCATGTTGTATAATGGTTAGTCATAACAAATAGACTCATCAATCCGAGTTCAAATCCTGGATGAGGCTGTTCACATTTTATATAGTGCTAATACCCTAGGGAAAACAATGCATACAACTACTCTCCCTCCAACTTTTAGTAAATAATAGGACAGACTTTAAACTTGGCTAGCTAACCAGTCTAGGAAAAGGAAAACTCTGAATTCAAACATGTTAAACTTAAGAAATTGACAAGGTGTTGGATCCTGCTTGTGCAGAGGGTTTGGTATATATATATATATATATATATATATATATATATATGATAAAAATGGTTGGGAATTGCCATAAAAGCAATAGGGTCAGAACAATCATATAGGTGCTAGGGCATCACATGACCAGCTGATTGATAGGATGAAACCTCTCCGACCATTTATCTCGCACAAGTAAGGGCCAAATTGGAATGTACCAAGTCATGGCCTGCTCAGCCCCCAGGATTTCAGCCCTTAAGTATCATAGTTCACCACCCACAGCCAACAGGTTGCCCCATAGAGGGGGTTTTACCCCTCTGTAGGATTACTGTCAGCATATTCCCTAGCCCAAGCCAACAGGGCTGACTTTGAATAGAAAATACAGTAATTGTTATACAATGTAAAGTTATTGTTGTTACAGTGTGAAGAATTCAAATAAAAAGTAATAAATTGGCTGTATCTTTAAAGAAAATCATTACCATCAATACAATTTGGAAAGCTGACAAAAAATATGAAAGATCGAGATGAAATGACAAATCTATTAGAAAATTTGGTACACCCAGGGGTGTATTGGCCAGTTAGTAGACTGAAAACCTAATATCTCTGATTCCAATACTTATTATATGTTACTAAGCAACCTGTTGCACTCTACATTACTAGTTGTAGGTGTATGTATATATGATTTTATGTCAGAAGTTTTTGACTGCATCATCTACTGGATTGATGGTTATGTAACTTAATTTATCAACTTGTTAAACAATTATAACTTTTTTTGATAGGGATTATTTTAGAAGTCTGTCACAGATGACAACTGACGTCACTTCATGTTGTTCAACAATTGTGGACCCTCTGCTGGCTAGTTAGTCCAATTTTGGACTTGCAGATGTGGTCAGACACATTGCATGGGGAATTTTCATCTGAATTTGGTGGTTCATGATAACGAAGATGTCGCCATTCTGCAGCTCTGTTAATCTCGATATTGAGCCGCTCAGCTCCTATGCGGTACGCATCTTGCCAATCCTGTCTGTTAGAGGACAGATCTTTCAGACTTGGTGTGAGGGTGCATTTCTTCAGTATCATCTTCATATGATCTTTGAACCGTTTTGGGGGCCTCCTATCCTTTGCATGCCATCTGTGAGTTCACCATAAAGTATTTTATGGGGGGGGGGTCTGTCTGCAGGTATGTGGATGGTGTGACCCAATCCTTGAATTGATGGGGATACTTTTTAGTCATTTGATTAATTAATCTAACAGTAAATTCTGTTTCTATGACGGCATTCACCAAACTCCATCCTACGAATTCACCTGTGATGAAATCATGGAAGGACTAACAAGGCAATAGGAAATTCTTAAGTGCTCTTCAAACCCCACATGCATATACCAGTCAGGGGAAAGAGATGTCCTAGATTTTCCACAGACATAGTGACAAATACGCCAAAAGCCGTTGATTCCTGACAAAGGTAAAAACGCCCTTTGAATTTTCACCAGAGAACCTTTGGCTGGATTGTGGTCCTAATACTGTGATCACCTTGGGTGATCCTATCAGGAACTAAAGTGATCAACACTACCATGTTGAGGAGGATTTGGACTTTAGAAATGTGCAAGATGGCCGTTGAGCAAAGAGTTTCCACTGTGCTTTTACAGGTCTTTTTGTTCTCCTCACCGATAAAACGTGTGGGGTTTATCAGTTTAGTCACTGATGATCTGACTATGAAACAAATAGTACTGGGTTACATAGTACCATTAGCACATTGAGTGACCTGACAAAGTAAAATATCAATAAATACCTATCTCTGTTTTTCTACTGCATAGCTCTGTTCATATCCATCTCAATCTATCAGTCGATCCATGTTTATATATTTCAATCTTTTCAGATCTATCTGACATATTCTACTCAGATCTATGTCTTTATTCATCAATATGTCTGTTTATCTATCTATGTTTCTATGTCTTTTCCTCTATATCTTTGTTCATTTACATCCCTATCTATCTCAGTCTCCCAACCTCAGATTCTATTCATATCTATCTTAGTCTGCTCACTTGTCTCTTTTCCACTTTTAATATACATCTCTATAGATCTATTTATCCATGTTTATCTATTTCTATCTATTCATATCTATATCTGTCACTTTTTACTCATATCTATCTGTTTGTCTATCCTTCTATGTCTTTTCCACTATATCTTTGTTCATATACATCTCTATCTGTCAGTCTATCAACTTCAGATTTGTCACATTCTATTCATATCTATACTATCAGTTCATATACATCTATATATATTATATATATATAGATATATCTTTTCCACTATATCTGTTCATATACATCTCTATCTATCTCAATATCTTCAAATCTATCACATTCTATTCATCTATCTATCTATCACTATATCTCAGTTCATATCAATATCTATCTATCTATCTATCTATCTATCTATCTATCTATCTCTCTCTCTCTCTATCTATCTATCTATCTATCTATCTATATATATATATATATATATATATATATATTATATATATTTATATATCTTATCTTCATCTATCACATTCTATTCATCTATCTATCTATCACTATATCTCAGTTCATATCGATATCTATCCATCTATCTATCTATCCATCCATCTATCCATCTATATATATATATATATATATATATATATATATATATATATATATAGTATAGTTTTATCCATTAATGGACTGATTTTAGATAATTACCTGTGTGTTTTTGTGTATCTTTTTTTCAGGTACAATTTTCAGTATATACAATAATAAAAACAACCAAAATCATATAATTAAAAGTAATAACATGGAGAGCAAAACAACAGAAATAAAATAAAAAAAGCCTTGAATAATTGTTATTTTAGCATGAAGCTATAAAAGATTTTTTAAAATAAAATAAGACCCTGCTGTAATTCCTACTGTAAATTACACTTGAAATGTTAACAGATCATCTAATAAAACAGGCTGTGATGGAGCCACGCTACATTAAACAAGTGTTCAGGCCAGCCTCTTTGGTTTGAGTAAATTTTCTGGTGCCGAGAAATTAAATGAGTGGCAATATTAATTTGTTTTTAGTTTTTTTTTATTTGTATCATAAAATCCATCACAAACCACAGAACTTGAAATGTAACTCCCTGTTATTATTATTATTTTTAACATAAAAGAAATCCAGAACTGAAAATAAAGACCATGGTTATATTTTATATTTCATATTGTTTTAAATCCGCTCGTCAAATAATTAAATAGCAAGTTAGAATAGAAACTAATTAATAATAACCCTTTATCTTCTGGAATAAAATTAAAATGTAATTTTGAGAGGTGACCTTGAAGCAAATTGCAGTAATCTGCAAAAGCTAAGTTAATGACTAATTTGTGATGGGAATTTAACTTTGAATAATTTTAATAAATTAAAAATGTAATTTCATTAAGTACAAAATATGATTGGAAAATATTAAATTAAAAAATTAAATGCTTGCACATGTCATTGAAGATTTTTGTTATTTAACCATTCATTTTTTTAATGTTAAATTGCATCTAGTGGTGAGGTTCCACTTCTGGAGATCTATGGAGTGTGGAGTACCCATTCATTGCCATTACTCCCAAGTCCACTTTAACCTAAAATGTTAGTACCTGTGAGAATCCCATCTATAGGTTAAATAGATCTATAAAAGAAATGTCTAAAAATGTCTAAAAAAGAATAAATTTGCATACTTAACAAGAATGAATAAAACAAAAACATCTTCAACATTTAATAACCCAAGAAGGGTTGGCATGCAATAAAACACAACTGGCCATTAATTTTTTTTGTAATTGAAACATTGTTTATTTCTTTTTTTTTATACATATTATTTTAGACAGTATACAGGGTGGCTCGAGCGTCTTTTCTGACCCTACATTCTGTTTTAACTTTAACTACTTTTTCTTTTAATAATATATAAGTTATGTATATATTTTACCAGTAAAAATTCTGGATGCCAAATGGAAGACCTGCCAGGGGCAATGACTAATAGGGACGGGTGGCAAGAGAGTATCATAGGAATCCATGCTGTCAGCATGACTTTCTGATACCTTGTAGAGAGGGCAAATTATTTTCAGAACATTTTCAAAATAAAATGTCTAAACAAGTCAATGAATAATAAAATAATGATTACCAATTGTGAGTCATTGTAGAAAAACAATAAATTATTCACTTTTAATTAGTTTGGGTTTAATGACATATCAACCTTTGTGGGTTATTTAATGCCAAAACCACCCTTGTAGAAAAACAAAAATGGTGCTATTTAACCCATAGCTTTAGGGTTAAGTGGGTCATACTTTTCCCAAGGGTATTAATCTGAAAGTGAACATAATAGTGTAACTAGAATTCAAACTCACTTACTATGATGTCGAAGTCCAATACATTAGCTGCAACACTACAGGAACTCCACTCACTTTTAATTATGATATATTGCAAAACAACATCAACACAATCCAACACCATATTCTAGTGATGTTTCTATATATCAACCTTGTGTTGGTCAATGAACAGCCAATATGAAAATACCTTACATTGAGCTTTAACTAAATGACAGTACTCTCTCTGCAGCCCTGTTGACTGCAGCTTTAGAATATACCAACTGCACCTCTGCAGAGGGGTAAGACCCCCCCACCCCAATGGGGCTACCTGTTGGCCTTGAGTGGTGACCCATGATGCTTAAGTATGGAGCCCTGATGGCTGAGCACTCCATGACATGCAACACTCCACTTTGGCCCTTACTTAGTCTAGACTAGTGGTCGAAAGTGCCCCCTTCAATTGATCAGCTGGTCACATCAAGCCCTAGCAACTATGATTGTCCTAACCCTAATGCCCTTATAGCAAAACTCCAACACTTTTTATCATATATGTGCAAAATAACTGTGGCTGACGGTCTGGTTATGGTATTAAAATCTATTTGATGGTGAGGTTCCAATTCTGGAGCTCTGGGGATGTGGAGTACCTCTTCATCACCATTACTTCCAGGTTCACTCTGACCCAGAGTGGTAGTACTTGCTAGGATTCCTATCTATGGTTTAGATAGGAAAACATGAGTTTAAGAAATGTTTGAAAAAAAAACTGAGTTTAAAACATTGAGTACCTATAAAGAATAAATAAAACAAAAACGTCTTTGGCATAAAATGACCCAATGGGTTGGCATACTGTAAAACTCAATCAACCAACTCTGCCTGTAAAAGGGTTAAGAGGTTAACGATTGTCTCCCCTTGGCAGCCA
>CM042156.1:2508328-2573328 GCA_023376005.1 Doryteuthis pealeii
TGTAATGTAAGCTTTTATTGATGAGAAAATCTGATATGCTATTTCAACACGATATTTCAGGAAGAAGCTGACAGTGATTGAACATCCAATATTGAATCTTTAAACTCACACAGACAGACAGACAGACACACACACACACACACACACACATACATATATATATATATATAGAGAGAGAGAGAGAGAGAAAATGAGATAGATAGATTAATACAAGGTTGATTTAAGATGATAAACAATGGTCTTCTTTTTTTAAAATCTTACTTAAATTGTCTTATTTATGTTCAAGAGAATGCATGTCTTTATTCATTAAATGTAAGCATTATCTAAAGATTTGTTGATTTTATCAGAGCTTTCAGAATATTTTATTATAATGGAGATTTGGTGTCTGTCTGTAACCCAAACTACATCACTGCTTACAACACAATACCCTCTGTCAAGTAGTTGAACATCCAATATTGAATCTTTAAACACACACACACACACACACACACACACATATATATATTATATATATGAAAAGTGAATGGAAGTGAATCCGACTGTATGAAATAAATATTTTAGAAGAAAAAAAAAAATCATGTTTGGTTTTTTTTCTAAAATATTTATTTCACATATATATATATGTATATATATATATATATATATATATATAATCAATAGTAATGGTATTATGGATGATTTGGACTCATAACTTAAAGTTTCATGGTTATGCAATCCTCAGATGGTCAAATGGTTGAGATCGTAAAAACCAGTAGTTTTTTAGTTTATATAAACATGAAGCGTTTTCACGCAATGTGATGATATAATACTAAAAATTGTTTTTTAAACTGTGGCTTGTTTAACGCTTATGTGACGTGGATTGTGTTCATGTGATGTAATGTTATGACATTAAATCTGTGTTTGAAAAAATGATAATAAAACAAACATATATTTATATATATATATATTATATATTGAGTTGGTGAGGGCTGTTTTAAAACTCAGAAGCTTGTGGTTCCTAGGTAGATACAAATAGCACTTTGACTCAAAAAATGGTATGTTGTTCAATAGGAGAGAGTGGTAGTTGTATGTTGAACGTACAAATTTGATATTTGTTCATCATAAACGATGTAGAGACACAAAATATAATTGTCTCCCTTGTATTGTGGGCAGTGTTTCCCATGTCAGGTTTTTTTTTTCAAAATAGACTGCACATTATCCCTCCATAATAGTTTCCTTGTATCCTCTTATAATATTCCATTCATTTTCTTGTCAACTTATGTATATATATATATATATATAATCAGATTCAAGATTGCATTGCAAAACTTTATTTAGGTGGGGATATCTCATTGAAAATTCTGTTCTTTTGTTTAGCAGACTATCCTGATTCTAAAACACCAATATAGTGAGTTTTTTTAGCAAATCATACATTATCCCTCTATTATAGTATCCTTGTATCCTCCTTATAATATTCCATTTTCTAGTTCTACTCCTTGTTTTCTTTTCGTTTTCCAGATGATATTCTTCAATGTAGTTTTTTTTTCTTATTTAGATTTTTAATTAAAGCCAGTTAAGTACAAATCAGTCAGTATGTGTGTTTGTTTCATTACAGTTCATTTAATTGAAACTGATAACATCACTTAGAATTCTTTGCTGTTTAGAGAACAGCATGTAATCCAGAACTTCTTTGCAGGATGCTTTAGTTTCTTCTTCTTCTTCTTCTTCTTCTTCTTCTTCTTTTCAAGAAAGAGAGAGCTGAGTGAAGAAGCCAAGAAACTTTAAATAAGAATCTAATTTCATTGTGGACTTTTGATTAACGTTGCTATTTTCCCCCAAACAACAGATCATTGTTTCAAAAGAGGATTTAATACTTGAATCTGTTTCAATTATTGATCCAACTTTTTGCGAGTGATGAGAAAATCGGATAAAATTCTAAGCAATCCGGTGCCACAAAAATAAATCAAAGTCAAAAATGGACACTTTTAGATGCGAGGAATATGTTGTATGAATTCATAGTCTAATCATCTATATATTGATATGCATGTTTTGTACCTACAGCTCGTGTGTCACACTTTCAGTTATAAATATACATGGGGGTGTCAGATGCTTTTATTTAAACTAAAAGGCTTAAGGAAGAGGGAGAGAGGAAGCTGTGTGAAATATGATGAGATGAGGGAAGGGAAAGTGGCAGGAGAAGATGCAGGGAAGTAGTATGTGCAGGAGGATAAAAGATGGGGAGGAAAGATGAAAGAGTTAAAAATGTGAGGATTTAAATTGTCCTTATGTACTATAGAAGAATTAAGTTGTTTTTATGAATTATTTTCTGATTTAACTACAAGATTATGAATAAGGTTATATTTGATTATATTTGCTAGGTATTACTATATATGTAATGGGCTAGTTTAGCTCAGTCGATAGAGCACTTGCGTAGGAATCACATGGTTCCTGGTTCAATACTGGTCCTCACCAACTCAGCATATTAGTAGCACTGGGATCTGTGCAGTAAAGTGAGGAGCTGATGGTAGGTGTGGCGTTCCACCTTAGATACCAAAACAATCTCCTTGATCTAGCGCTAGTGAAAAGGGTTTAGACTCCCTTGCTGTCTGGCTGATACCAACTTTACACCACCCTGATGACTTTACTTATTATGCATGTATTCTGTGGAATTTCCAGACACAAGTGCATCTAATGGTGAGGTTCCAATTTTGGAGCTCTTTGTAATGCTCCTTCATTGCCATTACTCCCATGTCTACAATAACCAGCATAGTATTATCTATTATGGTCCCATCTATGGGTTAAATAGAAAAAAAGGAGTTTTGAAAACCTATTAAAAAAATTGAGTTTTAAACAAAAATTTTGAATATTCATCAAGAATGAATAAAACAAAACGTTTTTAGCAGAAAATAACCCCACAAGGGTTGAGATGCCATAAAATCCAACCAACCAACCACAGACCCAGCTAGTAGTCAGATAAAGTAGGTAGTTACCTAACCTGTTCACTATGGGCTGGATGTGAGACAATGTTACAAGTATGGGGCATCCAGCAAGGATTGAACAGTAATGGATTTGTGAGACTAGCTAGCTAATCATTACACCAAGATGGGATGCCCCCACACACCCTGCACATATTGATTAATAACATTATCATAATTAAGCTTATATGTATATGCACAGGACAGGTGCTAGGGTATTCTATGATATGGGACCCCCCTATTCACTTCATGTCAATTTTCATGTAGTAGTATTCATAAAAAATATATCAACACACACTCTACTACATGTCAATTTTCATAAAGTAACAGTCATAGAAAATATATGAAAGTTGCCTTTCAGGGGCCCTGAAGATAAAACGAAGAACTAATTTTTTCCAATATTTAAATAATTGTTGCAAATTATTTTTAATAATGTAGTCTGTAAAGGAGGGGGTATTAGTAGTAAGAGATTGCCTTAGTTTATTCTTAACGACTTTAAACAGGCCATTTATAAAACGAGAGGTCGCCAATTCAAGCCTTCACAAAAAGACTAATCTCTTTAATGTAATGACATTCTGGACTAAGTCATAACTTATAAAAAACAAATTTTTGCGAGGAGGAAAACCCAAATTATTAAAACTCTATCATTTTGTAGTAACTGAATATGAATAACTCTGCAATAATAAAACTAGTCAAACCGGAGAGGTCAAATTTCACATTAATCAAATACGGTCTCCATACTATATTCTGGCTTTACACAGGATATAATATTCTGGGGAGGAGAATATTATACGCGTCATACAAGCGTATAGCATTTGAAACCATAAGGTGTGGAATGTTGAATGTAAAGCAAGGTGGATGAACCCAAAACCAGGTCAACGGCACGTTTCACCAAATGTTGAACTGAGGATCCAAAAGTTCCGTCGAGAAACTCATCTATAAGAGTAGTGTCTATTAATGAGGGGGGGGGGGGGACCACTGAAACCATATCATTGTTTAAAATGTGTGAAAACCATATTACTGTATGTTAATTATTTTTATTAGAAACCATATAATTGAGTGCTAGTTATTTGTATTAGATAAGAATACTTTAAACCATATAACTATGCATAAATTATATTTATTAAGAATAGTTACAGTCGAGGGAGGGGGGTAATATGTCCCATCTCTGTATATAAGGATCTAGGAAATTATAATAATTATATTTTTCTCAATATCTTTTGTGTTTTTCCTGTTTCCTGGAATGATTGTGTAGAATGCCATGGGGAGTATTTTGAAGAAAATTAATGTAACATTCCTTGAACATCTCTGAACTGGTAAATACAGACTCAGTCTCATTGATTTTGAAAACACGTCATATACATATGCTAGCTATAAGCTTTTAGGTAAATACATATCTTGAAAAAGATTGCCATTACTTTAATTCTAAGAAGCCATTTCAGTCTGTGCTTTCAAAAAATAATTCATTTCCTCCTATTGCATGTTCTTTGAAATAACAAACCAATATTTTTTAATGATAATTTTAAGAAATGGATGTCATATTTACTCACCAAGTGTGGAATATGCTTGTGTACATTGGTATGTACCAATACCTACATATGCGTGTAGTCATTTAATAAGATGTTATACCATTCAAGGTGTTCTTTCACTTTGGCACAAGGTTGAAAGTATGGAGCACCCAGTGAAAACTGAATTCACAAGTCAAAAGTAATTGATCTGAGAGAGTAGCTTGAAGTGTAATGAGTTTCCCCACCTACACATGTATGCATATGCATTAGCAGATTTAAAACTTGACAACTATATAAATGATTTGCATATATATATATATATTATATATATATATATAAAATATGAACAAAAAGTGATAAGACAAACAGGAATTTTATTTTATGTTTATTATTCTCAACTAGTTTAGACCTTAGGTCATCGTTAGGAGAAAATTTCTTGTTTGAAGAAGTAGTTTTTAGAGTTTATTTTAAAAAGATTATTATTAAAAAAATTATCAATTTTTTTTTTAGGTTTAACAGGCCACAATAATCCGGGTAGAGAAGTGTGTTAGAAGTAGCGAGTCCATCGGTTCCGTGAAAAAAACTTCTTTTCTATATATATATATATATATTATATATATATATATATATATTGTAAGTGTAGGTTCCATATATGCTTTTTATATAACTTTGATAAGAATAATATGGCATATATATGAAATAATGCTAATAACTCAAAGAAAATGTTGAAAAAATATATTTACATCTAAAGCCATTAGAATTGAACAGTCTATGTTTATCAAAAAAAAAACTATAAGTAGACAGTTTTCCATATTGTGGATATATATTTATATACATATATTGGCTTATGGGTTCCGCATATGCTTCTTATATAGATAGAGGAAAATTATATGGCTTATGTATTTAACTATGGCTATGTATAGAAAAATATATATTCTAATATCTATATTAAATATCATGAAAATTACATTTAATTTATCATGAAATTAAATTAAAAAGTAATATGAGATTGTAAAAGTTAATGAGTACATTTAATTTATCATTAAATTATTATATATAAGTGTAATATATATAAATATATATTTTAAGATCTTAAAATGTATTTAACTATGGCTATGTAGATCAAGTTAAAAAAACCAACAAAAAAAACCTTGACACTACTAAACAAAAAAACAAAACAAAAAAAAAACCTTGACACTACTCCATCGTCTCTCATAGACGGAAGGCTGCCAACCATGTATTTAACTAATGTAAATAGAAGAAAGTGTTGAAAACATTAAATGTATTTACAATTGTAGGCCATATAGAATGAAGCATGAGAAAAAAAAAATTGTACAACTTTATTTTGGGATAATCTTATTCCTTCCTCTGATGAAGAAAAAAAGTATACATATATATAATTAAATCTTAATTCTATTTCCTGTTGATGCATTTTCTTTCTCCTTATACATTGGTTTATATATATACATACATAAATTTTTGTTCAATTTACTTAATTTTTTAAACTGCAATATAATATTCTAATGAGGTGAACATTAGAAAATAGTTTCAAATTCTGCTCTAATATTTCCTTGTCTGGCCCGAGTTAAAGGCTGGAACCTTATCTTTCCTTAATAGTCTTGAAATTGCATAGAATCAATATACCTGTTATGATATTTTGGTTCATATATATATAAAAACTGAATGAAAATTTGGTGTCATTATCCAAGGTGTTTTGTTCTGATGATATGCAGCTAATGTGCTGCTTTGAAACCAATGATAACAAATGCTTTTTAACTGGTGGAAGAACAGATGGTATAAGGTCTGACTATGACTCCTAGGATGCCGACTCCCTCACCATCCAAAACCTCTGACTTTGCAACCGTGATCATTGCACTGACAAGGTGTATAAATAAGTAATCCCAGAAGTTTAACAATTTAATATATATATATATATATATATATATAGTATTTGAGAAAGGAAAATAAAGTCATCGGTTATAGGTGTAAGAGCTACATTCATTTATTATGAGATACTATACAATTAAACTGATATCATCTATCTATATATATATATATATATATCTGTGCATTTTATAATATTATGTCAGTGAACAACACATTTATATGGTTGATATTTATGAAAATAATTGTATATCTGTCTATAATCTCACATGATGTTAAATGTGACATAGTCCTTTGAAAACAAACACTTTCAAGATTTGCCTGTGGCACCTCTGTATTGAGGAATACCTGAACCCTTCCCTTTCAGTGCAATAGACTCAGACAACTGTGGAATATTTTTATTTGCATACAAAGAAAGCAAGTTATTGATCATAAAAACGAGCCCTGATTAAATCTATATTATTTATGGTTTTTAGTTTATGTGCATGTACAGAGAGAACGATGGAAGACGAGAGATAAATAAATGTCTATGAGTTATATATGAAAAATATCTCTGTTTATTTTTTCTTTCTTTCACCTTTTATTTATCAAACAACACATTCTGTTTTCAACAAATATTCTTTTTTTTTTAAGCATTGCATCTGCATTTACAGACTTGCTGCTCATATTCATATTTATACATTATGTAGATAATTCTCTCTCCCAATTTCTCTCTCTCTCTCTCTCTCTCTCTCTCTCTCTCTCTCTCTCTCTCTCTCTCTCTCTCCTCTCCATGTCTGCCATAAAGAGAATTTGAATGATTTGACAATGATATTTATTGAAAACATGCACCTCACAAAAGTATAATTTATTCACAAGTTGGACTGAAAATTGTTTTATTCTCAAAGAGCATTTTATTTGTATTGCTCTCATGAAAATCTTGGGTTTATGTAACATTTCTCTTGGCATAGTGATCTATGATGATTATGATACTTCTATTCTAATTGGCATCATATGTATGTATTTAACAACACCTCTCCACTAGCCAGATATGGCATAAGGTAATCTGAAGTAAATTTAACAGGTTTGAATTAAGTTTTCCTTCTCCTAGACTGGTTGCCATATCAAGATAAAATAGCCCAGCCTGTCCTACTATCTACCCAAAATTAGCTATCTCTGTGATAACAAAGAAATTTATTGAAAACATGCACCCCCCCCAAAAAAAAATTATCATTTATTTGAAAATTGGATTGGAAATTGTTTTATTCTCAAAGAAACTTTCACTTGCATTGCTCTCTGTAGAATAGACATCATACTCACCTCTACAGGAATGGTGTTACTAGTGTCCAGTAACCAGGCAAAAAGAAAAAAGAACGTAACCAAATATGCTCTGCACTAAATACTTGAACACAATCAAATGTTCAGTTCATATAGATGAAAGTGTTCAATTTAAAACCAACAGCCAATCAAAATTCAGGAAGTGAGCATAACCCAAATGCACAAGTGGAATATTCCAATCAACTATTAAACCAACCTACCAAGTCTGAATCCTCACAACATACTTAGCTTGCAACACAGTCACTCCACAAATCTTTACACTCTCATTATAATTTTACATGTATGTGTCATTTTTGTTGGTTTTTTTATTACACACACATCACACATATATTTCAACAAACTTTTTCTATTTTGTAGCATTTCATCTGCATTTACAGACTTGACTCTTATAGTCAGTGTCTTGTTTTTATAAAGAGTTATGTACATAATTCTCTCTCCCTCTTTCTTTCTATTTCTCTCTCCTTGTCTATCTATTCATCTGTATCATACAACATAGTCTGTGGGTGCCTGTGGGTAGTCAGTGATACATAATGATAATTATACTTCTATCATTCTAATTAGTTATCTTTGTGATATTGAATGTGAATGATTTAACGACATACACTGAAGACCTAGACTAAAAAAAAAATCATTTATATTTTCAAATTGGACTGGAAATTGTTTTACTCTCTAAGAGCATTTTACTTGTATTGCTGGTAGAATCCCTATAGTATAATGGCTAATAGTTTCTGCCATAGGAAATGGACAGGGCAAAATGAGTTCAAATCCTGGATAAGCCTCTTAGGATTTCACAAAACACTAATACCTTTCAGAAAGGTATGAATCCAACTATTCTCCCTCCACCTATGGGTAAACAGTAGGGTAGACTGGACTCTTTAACCATGGTTAGGCAACCAGTCTAGGAGAAGGAAAATTCTGAATTCAAACTGGTTAAACCCCACTTAAGAAATTGACTTTGTGTCACATCCTGCTCGAGTGGAAGGGTTGGTAATATATATATATATATATATATATATATATATATATGTGTGTGTATGGAGAGGAATAAAAAAAAGAATGTATTCAGTAGGTTTTATGATTACTTACTGAAATGAATAAAAAAAAAGAATGTCTGCTATAAGGAGATAAGACAACTGAATAAAAAATACAAAGAGTTTATTGCAATTCATTATTATGGTCTGTTTATAAAAGTAGAGCTGGTTTAGCTCAGTTGGTAGAGCATCTGCCTATGAATCACAAGGTTCCAAGTTCAATACCAGTTCCCACCAAATCAGTGCATGAGTTGCACAGCTTGAGTAACCTAATCATTCTGGTAAAAGATCACTGGGAGCTGACGGTAGGTGTGGCACTCCTTCTCGGCAAAAACAATGTCCCCGGTCTAACATTAGCAAAGAAATGGATAGAATACCTTGCTGTTAAGCTGATATCAACAATAGGTCACTCTAGAGACTTTACTTTTGTTACTTATAAAAATATGTTATTTACTTTATTGGTTTTGATTTTTTTTAAATGTAGCAGCCAAGACTTTCTGGTCACAGCACCAATTAAAGATGTATGTAGTGTTGCAGGATTTGATCTAAAAGGAGAGATGACAGAATGATACTGATTCTATACTTATCTTTTTCTATTCTTTTAGCTGGGATCTGGTTGTTATCTGCTGTTCTGGACCTAAATAGTTGGTAACTCTTTATGGGTTGTTGGGCAGGCACTTTTGACAGTTCTTTGATTCTGGAAATTACTTAGGAAACTTTTTGAATATCTGGTCCTGTGCTGTTCATAGTTTTTAATAACAACACAAGACTTTTTTTTTCTGAGCTCATTTATTTTCCCAAGTACAAATGCTTTGGGAACAGACAATCATTTTGCATCTGTTCACTTGAACAGTTCAATCCAGACTGATCTCTCATCCCTCTCTCTTCCTTGCCATCCTGACCAATAAGAAATCAACAGGTAGCATTGTTCTGACCAATCATAAAATCGACTGGTCACTTATGTCCACTATTTTCTACACGTAACTTAGATTTTTTTTTCACCTTAAATTTTTACTTTTTATTCAAATTTTGTGCAATTTGTTTTTTTCAACTTGAAACAAATATGAAATCTTTCATGAATTTCATCTTCAATAAAAAAAAATTTTTAAAAACTTGCACAAAAATCAGTGCAATTGCTTTTACAAAAAACAAATAATATAATTTAAAAACTTCAAGTGAAAGGGAAACAAAATTTCGAACAAACATAAAAAAAACATAACTCATTTTTTTTTTCACAGAGATTCCATACAAACCTTTCAGTAGAATTTATTTTTTCTAAAATGATCTTTCCATAAAATATAAATTGTAAAAATTTCTAGCTGATTCATTAATTACAAAGTAACTCTTTTTAAATGCAGAAAATATTCAATAAAAATGATTTCAATTGCAGATTTTAACTAAAAAGTTTTAAGAGAAATGAAATTCATGATTATAAATTAACTTGGATACTGATCTTTATTAGAACATCACTGACTCATTTTACAAATATATTTCAGTTTACTGAAACTTTATGAATAAATAAAATAAATTTCTTTACTCAACAAAAACATAGCAAACCTTGGCCTTCCATTCTTGCTATCATTTAGAAATGTTTGAAAATTGCATATGGATTAATAATGATCAAGCAGGATGTGACATAAGGTCAATTTTTAAGTGGGGTTTATATTTGAATCCGTGTTGTTCTGTTGTTCACAAAATTCAGTAAATCTTAGTCTGTAGGTTTCCTCCGTAATATAGGAGTCCAAGTCTGTGGGGGAATTTGTTAATCCTAGTCTGTAGTGTTCCTTGTAATATGTATCAGTTCAAGTATGTTGTATTTCTCTGGTGTTAATCCAAAAGATAGGTCTTGCTGGCAGAAAGTTCCACCAGTAATTGACTCAAGGACAGTTGCAAACGATCTTAAATGCTTCCTGTCCTCATCTATTATTGACCAGTTTTTACTGGGAGTGCCTGCTTTCCAATAGTGATGGATTTGCAAGATTAGCATTACACCACCATGAAATGCCCAAAAGAAAAAAGAAAATTTAAATACAAGACAATTACTTGTAAAATTCAAAGCATTTTAACTTGGTCTTTTGTTTTTTGTTGTTTTTTGTTGTTTTTTGTTTTATTTCTGAAATTTGATGCAGGTGATTCAGTATTTTCATTTCCTTTCATTGTTTTGTTTCTTTTGTTTTTATTATTTGAAAACTCAGTTGGATTCCTCATTTAATTCCACTTTCCATTCTTTTCCAGACAAAACTTATCATTAGAGAACGACCAACATATAGCCGTGAGATCACCTTTGACCTGGCCACGTCTGCAGACAGGCGTCGGTCCAGAATTCCACACCTAGAACATCGACTAGTGAAGAAGAATGATTCACTGCTCATACAAGTCACTGTCGGATTGGCTGTAAGTTTTCTTATTCTCAATTCATTTAACTATTTTCTAAATTTTGGTCATTTTCCACGAATTGAATAAGTTGTGTTTGATGAATTTATTTTATTTTATAAGTTTTATCTTTTACTATTTACCTGTGGAAGTTATAAATGCTATGTTGTAATACTGATAAAAAAAAGAACAAAGTATTTGCTTTATTCAAGATTTATTCAACATAACTTACCTGTGGTTAAGTTAAGGAGAAGGTTCTTCAGTATTTATTTATTTTAGTATTTACAGTGAATTGATTCAGAGGGAGACAACTATGTTTGACTTCACCACAGTTATAATGTTTACATTTATCAATAAATAAGCAAATGGATTGAATTTTCCCAAAGAGTTTTTCAAGAGAGCTACCAAAAAAAAAAAAAATATATATATATATAGCTACTTAATACACCAGAGTGTAAAAAGATGACTGATTCCAATTTTAAAATTGTTTAAGACCTGATTCCCAGGACCAAAATTCACTGATAGTGTGATCCTAGGGGGCCATCATCTAAAAGGCAAGGCTGGGTTTATTGCCCGGTGCCTAAGGTGCCTCAAAGGAGGAATGTTAAATGGATACATGCAATTTTTACTCTAGCCACTGCATGAGCTTTGGTTTGTGTATAGCTCCCCATAATAATTGGATTTAATGTTCATCTGACATAGTGGGAAGTTAGAAAATACCTACTTTAAAAAGCTATACCCCGGTCTACTGATCTTTGACCGTACTAACACTGAAGACTTGGGTTTATTACAGACATTAAAAAAAATAAACCTTTCATCCCCATCAAAAAATCCTTCTCTTTCTATTTTATCATCTGTTAAAATCTGTTGACCTCTCATACTTGTTTAGTTATCCTTTTGGTGCTACTTCAATGATGAAGGTTTCAATTTGTTAAATTTATGTTTTTGCAAGTTCTTGATACCAATATTTCCTATAAATTCTTTACAAAGTTTGGGTGGTGGAATTTATCCAGACAAACACAGTCAGAATTTTTTTAAAATCTTTTGAAGAATATTCTATTGGTTTAACAGAAATGAATAGAATGATTATCCAGTTGGTATATTGTTTGACTGGGATGAAGAAATAATGATTATAATTAGTATTTTAGTTTATAAAAAAAAATATAAGACGCAAAAAAAAAATGAGATAAAGAGATCTATAAACTTTTTACTGAAATAAAATTGAATTTTTAGATTTTTTTTTATTTTTCAGTTTTTATTTATTTATTTTATTTTTAGTTTTATGTTAATTCAAAACTGCTCAGTCAGTGTAAATTCCAATGACGTCAGCATTTGGGGTGATCTCCCCTTTTTCTGTCTCTCTCTCTGTGCCCTTCCTCTCCCCTCTCTCTCTCTCTCTCTCACTCTCCTATAGAATTTCTTTCTTTTATGTATTATTTTGATTTTTTGGACTGTTGTCCTCATCTTTATAGGGAAATACACATACACACATTTCAGCTGATATACCCTCCGGCCTTCTTCAGGTGTTTCTTGTAATTCATTTGGGTAGATTATTCTCATTTCATTACAAGTGTTAAGATTTTGTTTATTTGAGTAGCATGATGATTCAACTTGGGACATCGTTTTGAATAATTTGACTGTTGTGCAAACAAAGAGTTTAAAAATTCATGATGATCACATTTAAATAATGATGTCATTGTTTTTGCATGCCTAACAATTTGTGAAAAGCCATGACCATTAAAATTTAAAAAATTATATTGTTTTTGGTATTTCTTGTCCGATGGCATTAATTATTTTTCAATATTTTAGTTTTTAAAGCAATTTACTTTAAAACAATTTAATCTAGCCTTTGCAATTATTGTTTACCATATTGGGTTCACCTCTATACTTGGGTTACTCACAATAAAGATGAGGACAACAGTCCAAAATATCAAAATTAGCTCTATGGTCCACGAGATCACTTAAATCAACAAGATGAGAAGTTTTTAATTAATACTAGGTCTTGTCTTCTGCCCATTTGTATCTCAAAGTCCCAGAGAATTTTGTAAATTTCATTTGAGTAACAGCAAGATTTCTCAGGTTTCCAAGACTCTCCTGAGTATTCTAGCCAATCTTAACAATGCTGTTTTCAGGATGGTATCAATTCTCCTTGTGATTTCCAATTTCTACAGTCTTTTTCCGAACCCTTGAGGACCATTCCAACTGGTATCACCATCACCCTAATGTTACACAGTTTTTTCAGTTCTTTGGCAAGGTCCAAGTATATATATTATCAAGCTTCATCTAAAAAATTACAAAACGCACCCCCATTATGCTACCCCAGTTTATTTTTGTTTGGAGTTAATCTTCTTTCAATTTTTTCACTTGATCTTCTAAGACATCTATGATACCCATCTGGACACAAAGAAAATCTTGACTCATCAAAGATGACATTCTGGAACAAAATGAAAGTTCTTGTCCTTGTAAGAGATTAATAAACATCTATCAACAATGTTCTTCTTTGACAGTTGTGACTTTCTTGAACAAAACCTCCTGGAAATGCCAAATTCTTTGAGAGACATCTTGACAGTTTGTCTGGAGACCCTTTTTCCTTCACTGAAAATAAAATTCTTGGACAAAAATTTTATCATATTCCTGTCAGTGGAAACCATTTTGTTCAGGTTTCTCTTGTCTGCAGATTCTGTTCTTTTGGGCTCTGATCTTCTTTCTTCAAAATCTAGAAGACAATTCTCTGCAAATCGTAATCAATGGAATATCCAAAATTCTTTCACCTTTCTCCTGATGCATGTAATGTAAATTTTCATTATCTCAGGCAAGATGCATGGATATCTATGACAACCTCTCACTAGTCATCCATATCATTCATTACTCTCAGGAGGTCCTCTGTGCAACATCCAGTATCCATGCAGAGCTGGCCAATGTAGGTCTTTCTGGACAGGCTACAGTGATGGGCCCATGTGCTGGTTTTCATAGGCGAATGTTACTTATGAGTTTGTCCTTGCTTCTCCAGCAGTGTCCAGCATGTCTTGTTTATCTCACTCAGATGGTTTCTGTGATAGGGGGCAAGTGACCATACAGCTGCTTTCTTTTGGGGTGTTGTTTTCCCAATTTGTAAATTTTTCTGTTTGAAAAAAAGATAAAAAGACTACTCAAGTTTGATTTATTTTCTTTATCCTTAGGTTTACACTTTAATATCAACAAGATCACTTAAAAGAATAATACAAGCAGAAAAATCACAAGTCACTCTTCAAGTGAATATATAAAAACTTAAAAAATTGTCAATAGAGCTAACTGTTCATGAAATTACTATAAGAGATTCTGAGTGAAATGATTCATAGAATACAGGAATAGTTCATAGATTTGGTTGGTTGGTTGGTTGGTTGGTTGGTTGGTTGGTTTTTATGGCATGTAAAGCCTTTGAGTTATTTTATGCTGAAGACATTTCTGTTGTGTTTCTTCTTTGTGGGTATGGTTGTTATGTGTGCAGCTATTTGGATATCATTTTAGATTTTATTTCTATTAGTAATTGGATATAGTGATGCATGTTTAGTTATCTGCTAACTTTTCTGCTGAGGATTTGTATATCAAGTGTATAAGGGGGTCATTTTGTAGGTCTAGAGGCCTTCATTCTTGATAGGAGGCCTGTTCTAATAGGTTTGATATTGATCTACAAATTCTTGGTCATGGTTCAGTGACACCCCTTTTAACAAATAGTGTATCATATTAAAGGCTTTGAAGATCATAAACTGAGTCCAAGTTGTGCAACCTTACAGTAGTACTGACATGGCTACTGTTAGGAAGAATTCCAATATTTTTTCCAACTTAGCAAATGGAATTTAACTAAAAATAGAGAAATTCACAAGATTAACTAATTGATTGGATTTTAAAAACTAAACCAAGAAAAAATAAAAAGGAACAATCCAAAGTGAAATGACTACAGTAATTACATTTTTAAAAATCCTGAAAAACCTTTTTTTTTAAGTGATTTTTCTGTAAAATAGAAGAAAAAATATCCAAGATTTTGCAGTTGTTTCATAATTTTTATTTATTGATTTATTTTATTTTATTTTATTTTTTTGTGGTTGATTTTATAACAACATCCAATTTCTAATCTTAATCACGCCAACTATAAATTGTGACTGAAAATGATTAGTCTGTGAAATAAAAAGAATACAAATTTTGACTACTTAAAACTGTTTTGTTTAAATAATCATCTGAATTCTCAAATAATAAAGTTAATTCATTGCTAACAAAAAGTTTATATTTAATGGAAAAATGCCCCAAATAATTTCATTGAGGCATATCTTTTGGTTGGTTGGATTTTAAGGTATAACAATACTTGTTGTGTTATTTTATGCTGAAGATGGATATTGAACTTTTTTTTTTAATAAGTTTTTTAAAACTCATTTTTTCTATTTAGCCCATGTATTGAAAAATTACCAAAATAATACATTGTATTAGAAAATTAATTAAGAATTCAGATAAAAGCAAGTGTATTTAAAAAAAAGCAGATCAAAATACTGTATGAGGCTGGCTCCTACTGTTAATTTTTAAAAAAAGCTGAAAAATTCAGGAGTACATATCTTGAAGATAGCCTTCTTTTTTTTTCAAACAAAAACTCCATTTAGTATAGATTCTTTTAAATTTGAAAGTTTCTGGATAATTTAATAGCCAAAGTGGAATTTAATAAAATTATACTAACACCTTTATCTGATATAGATATATATATATTAGTATCATCCCAATGATTTGCTTTGGTTAAATAACCATTTAAAACTTAAAACTGCTATATTATTACCTTTCTATCTTAAAAAGAAAAACATTAAAAATATGACTAAAACAGAAAAGATATTTTTGCAGTTCATGTAGAAGACTGTGTGTCAAAAATGGATTGCAATGTTTAGGATGCTGTCAAGAACTGCTGTTTCTATTGCATGAATCATATGACTATTTTGCTCATGTGACTTTCAGCCATTTCTAGATGAAAGAGATGTGCTTGAAAAAAATGTTATGCTTTCCAATAATTAATAATGAATGTATGTCTTAAAATGTTTTTTGCAAAAATACCATTTTTCCTAATTTTGTTTTATTGTTTTGTTTTGAATTTGTGTCACCATTGCTTTGTTGTTTTGGCTTTTGTAAGTGAGGCTGCACATAAGATACAACATTCTATCAGTCTAATGCTAGACTGTATGTTTATTTGATGAGCAGGCAAAAATGAATACAGTTTGACAGGAGAATTTTCACTTATCTGGAATATTCATTTGGTAGTTTACCTTCAGATGGACATTTATTCCAATTTTTACCTAATTCGTAAAATGAAAAATATTCCTATCCATTGGAAAACTACAAAAGGCATCTAGCGTAGTTCTCTGATAAGAAAGATTAAATGCTATGTAATGATGATGTTGCCTGAAAAATGATATAAGGGAAACAAAATAGAAAACATTTTGTCCAATAAATTTGATGTAAGAAAGGAAGTTTTCAAATAATAAACTGTATAGATATTTCAGTACATACAAATTATGGTGTTATGAAATTAAGGACTGGTTTGTTTTTTTTATTTAATTTCTGATGAATTAAACTCTTAGCACAATATGAAACACTGCCACTTAATGAAAACTCATTTAGTAGCTAAATATTTAAGTCCTTTTTGTATTTATGTATTTGTTATGTATCAATAGGGAGCCTATTAATTATGTATGAAAAAATGTAATTCATTTCAAACTATAGGCTGTGGAAAAACACAGGGTAAATGATGGACAGATTTTGACCTGTGTTTGTGACCTCTGTTATGGTTCACCAGTGCAAATGTGAGAAAGAATTTAGGAAAGTCTGATCTTGGCTGGGCAGTGAAGACGTTGGACAGCAATGGTGCTCTGTCTGTTGAAGCAAAATTCTCACATGCATGTTTGTTGATCTAAATCATATAAAATAATGAGTAAAGTCGTTGGGGCGGCATAATGTTGGTATCAGCCAGACAGCGAGGGTGTCTTCCCCTTTTCATCAGTGCTAGACCAAGGAGATTGTTTTTTAGCATCTGAGGTGGAGCGCCATACCTATCATCAGCTTCTCACTTAACCGCACAGATCCCTATGCTACTCATACACTGAGTCGGCGAGGGCCGGTATCGAACCAAGAACCTTATGGTTTCTAGCCTAACACTCTACCGACTGAGCTAAAAGAGCTCTAATTAAATCAAAATCTTGTGTTAGTTAACTAAAAACAAACAACAACACAAGACATCTCAGTATCTTCAGATGATCCATCCCATTCTGGTTCTTATAAAAATGATAAAGAGCTCTAATTAAAGCAAAATCTTGTGTTAGTTAACTAAAAACAAAACAACACAAGATATCTCAGTATCAAGATGATCAGATGATCCATCCCAGATTAAGAAGAACACCTACCAGCCCAGAGCAGCCGAGATAGCAAGAGAGAAGATAACAGATAGACAAAGCCATCTACTCAGAACTATGGAAGAAGATACACAAGATAAGTATAAAGAAGATAAGTATATTTGTATACAACCACGCATATGCAGGTATACTCTATACTCTACTATATATGTAAGATACGTCTGATTGAGTATGGGTACACAGGTATACAAGATACTACAATATATGCTACAAATATATATATATATATATATATATATATATATATATATGGTATGCTACATTTACTAAAGTAGCTATTATCAATCCATGATGAAATTGATTCTTCCATTTATGGAAGAGATGAATGATTCTAATTAGCATTTCATAGAACTCATTCATCAATTTTTTCTTAAATTTTTGACCAAGTAAACTCTTAGCACAAAATGAAATACTGAAAATTCATTGAGTAGCTGAAGACTTTTTAGTCCTTTTTGTTACTCGTCACTTTTTATCCTCCTTGGTAATTCTCAAGAATGTAAGTTGTTATAGCATTGTTTTTTAAATCTATGTTTATTTATTTACCAAAGAATCTGTCCATTTCAATCTTTAAGCACAACATGAAACTCGTGCACTTAATGAAAACCCATTGAATCTCTAATGAGTTTTGGGTCTTTTTGTTACTCCTCACTTTTGATCCTCATTGGTAATTCTGAAGAATATAAGTTGTCATAGACTTTGAAATATTTATGTATACACTAAAGAATCTGTCATCAGTTCATAATGATATTGATGCTTCCATTTATGAAGAGATGAAGAACTGTAATTAGCATTTAATACTTACTTCCATTATAATGAAAATTTGGGAAATTAGATTGACATGCTCCGATAAACCATTAATGAAACATGTCAATCTAATATTCCAAAATGTCTACTTCTTTCTCATTTAGAATCTCATTCCAAACTTTACTTAACAATTTAATTGTATTGCTGTAATAAATATCTCAATATGATGCAGTGTTTATGATGGTCTGACGTTACAGATACAAACTTAATGCATTAAGGGAGTGCTCTTAACATAACAGGTACAAATGCAGAATAATGCAACAGAGTTAGAATCACATTTTACATATAAATAGCATTATATTACAGAAACTTCAATAGTCTAACCCTAACCCTAACATCTTAAAGTTTTGAGTATTTCGATGAAATGTAATGCTTTTTATATGTAATATAATATCATTGCTTGTGTGCTATTCTGCATCAGTACTTGCATTGAAATTTTTGTAAAGATTAGATATTCTCTATTAAAAAAAAAAAGAAGTAAAGTTGACGAGGCGGCCTAAAGTCGGTATCAGCCAGTCAGCGAGGGAGTCTATCCCCTTTTCAATAGCGCTAGACCAAGGAGATTGTTTGTAACATCTGAGGTGGAGCGCCACACCTACCATCAGCTCCTTACTTTACCGCACAGATCCCTGTGCTACTCATACGCTGAGATGGCGAGGACCGGTATCGAACTAGTTACCTTGTGGTTTCTAGTCGAATGCTCTACCGACTGAGCTAACCTGACCCATTAATATTCTCTATTAGTACTGCATAATACATAGTGTGCAAGAGATGATATCATTAGAATTGCATTTTATGTATTAATAGCATTAGATTACAGAAAGTCCCGAAGTAGCCTAACCCTAAAACTAACCCAAACTCTTACCATAACGTCTCAAAGGTTTCGGGCATTTCCGTGAAATGAAACGCTTTTTCTATGTTATGCAATGATATTATCACTTGCGCGCTATTCTGCATTAGAACCACATAAGTTTTATGGTCATAAGAATAGAATCGCTGACCTGAGTTCAGATCCTAGACAAAGCTATTAGCATTTCACTTTGCGCTAATGCTCCATGTGCTTTCCGCCCCTTCCTGCCCCCCAACTATGTGGAAACAGTAGGGCTGACTGAGGCACCAGTTCTAGAGATCTGAAATGGGTGGAGTACCCCCTCATTTCCATTACTTCTAGGTGTATTCTGACTTGGATTGGTAGTACATGCTATGATCCATCTATGGATTAAATAGATCTGTTAAAAAAGTATTCATATTCAGTAGAATGCAAAAAACAGAAATATAAACATAGAATGAAGGTGATTCCCTAACCTCTAGGCATAATAATCTTCATACAATGACTGCTATTTACACAGTAGCATTGCAACCAACAAAGCCTTCATCAGATGATGACTCTGGGTTCAGGCATGGTTTTGGGGCCGAAGCATCATTACCACTAACCCAGAGCACCCCAGCAGTATCTAACAATAACACCAGACTTTGTCAGTTTGATGTCACAATATAGGACTGCCATATCCACGCTGATGCAGTTAGAGCTTTCTCCTGAATCTTTAAGTATTTCCTCTTGTCTGGTGGAGAAAGTCCAATTCTAGACAAAAATGCCGAGGTTGAGTTGGTAATAAATCCCCGCATCCGACTTCAATGGGAAATACATTTGTTATCCATCCATTTCTGACGCATTGTTCACATAGGTCTTCATATTTTTCCAACTTCCACTGATGGGCCCAATCAAGATTTTCTTCAAATGGAACTGTCAATTCAACGATAAAAACTTTCTTTTGATTAACAGACCAAATGGCAATATCAGGACACTGGGCCGTTAGAGTTATTTCAGTTGGAAATAATTTCAGATGGGTTCACATGCCATTAAAATCAATCAATCATTTGAATCAGGCAGTATTAATATATACTTAAGATAAAGGAACAAAGCTGTACTCAGTATTTCTTTTGTGTTTAGTCTGTTTCTCTACTTCAGGGTTCTCAACCATTTTTATTTTACCTCTAAACCCTTTGATTCTGACTTTACTATGGTGCCTCCCCCATTAACTATTCATATTAAGAAATCTTATTGTATATTTAGAATTAAATATTTTTTGCTTGCCTAGTCAAAAAAATTTTTATATAGTCCTTGGGGTTCCATATTAACCCGGTTGAGGACTACTTGTTGTAAGGGAAGATATTCCCCTACAAGACTAAGTAGTAATATCTCATCTACAGAAAGTGACGTCAATGCATGCATAGGCACTATATTTCTTACAGCCATTTCATTTGTCTTTGATTCTGTTTCCTTCCTCTTTTCACTCTGATTCTTGTATTAAATGTAGACCATTTCACATACCTAGGTAGTAATATCTCATCTACAGAAAGTGATGTCAATGCATGCATAGGTGTTGTAAGGGAATATATTTCCTCTACAAGATAATTGGACTTGTCAAATGGAACACATATAAAGATACAAATATGCAAGGTTATTCATAGTCAAGTAGGTAGTAGTATTTGTACTAATTCAGTAGCTAATCATACTATTGGAGAACTGTGCATTGACTATTATTTATATTCCTGTACAAAAAGTAACAAATCTTTTCCAGATTTTCAAAGAGAAAAATTGTCATTTTTGTGATTCATAAATTGTAGAAACATATTTCTTAGAGCCATTTCATTTGTCTTTGATTCTGTTTCCTTCCTGATTCTTGTCTCTATTCTCTGGTTTAGATGAGACTGATGATAAACATTCTGCTACATTCCATCTCCAACCTTTGAAAAGCAATAATTTATTCAAGTGATTCAATTTTCAACCCATGTCATGCAATACTCGCCTTTGGCCTTAACATAAGCTAAATAGGCGGTTGGAGAGGGCCCCTCTGATCTATCAGCTGGTCACATCATGTCCTAGCACCTGTATGATTGTCCAACCTCTATTACCCTTATGGCAAGCCCCAACCCTTTTTTATCATATTTGTACTAGAAGGCTGTGTTATATACCACACCATGGTATATAATAGAGAGAGTTCAGAGTGAGTTCTTCAGTGATAGAGAGATAGATATGAGAGAGAGAGAGAGACACATTAGCAATTCGAGACTTACTTGGTTAAAATCTCTCTTTCTGCTTCTGCTGATTCTTGCTATCTTCTCTGGCTGTCATGTCATCTAGTTAGATTCTTCTATCTTTAGTCATTGCAATTAATTAAATTGACAAGACATTTTGTTAATTGATCAAGCTTTTTATTTAGCCCATGTTTTTCCACACAGATGAGATATCAACCTCAGCAGAGAGAAGCATGTTCTCTCTGCTTCAAAGTCCAGTTGCATCTCATCCTCTAAACTAATCATGTGTTTCTCATGATGCACGAGATTCGCGCCTCTAGGGTCAGAGAGTTATAACCGTTACTGGTAATTTTCCACTCCCTGATCTCAAAGCCAATGTCCCCCATATTCAGCAGGGTCTGTCAACAATTTATGACACCATGAATTGTAACAGTAGCTGAAGATTTCAGTGTCCATGTTAAACTCTATCTGATGGTGAGGTTCCAATTCTGGAGCTCTGGGGAATGTGGAGTACCCTTCATCACCATTACTCCCAGGTGCACTCTGAACCAAAATGGTAGTACCTGTTAGGGTCCATCTATAGGTTAAATGCAAGAAAAAATGAGTTTAAAATGTTTTTTTTTAAATTGAGTTTTAAAAAAATACTGAGTACCCATGAAGAAGGAAGAAAACAAAATGTATTCAACATAAAATAACCGAATAAGTTTTGATATGCCATAAAATCCAACCAACCAACCTATTTTCTTCCTCTTCAGACTCTGATACTTGTCTCTATTTACTGGTTTACATAAGATTGATGACAAACATTCTGCTTCATTCAATCTTCAACCTTTGAAAAGCAATAATTTATATGAGTGACTCAATTTCCAACTATCAAGTCTTATTGGCTTTAAGGTTACCAATTCATCTAGATGTTGTTTAACAGACGACTTGTACATCATTTATTGTCAAATACAAATGTGACAGGGATGGGTAATTGTAGGCTTGCTAGTAAAATTTAACTACATTATCTTATTATAATGGAGAATCAGTGTCTGTCTGTAACTGAAACTACATCACTGCTTATGTCACAATACCCTCACAAATTGTATCTAATTTACAGTCAAAATCATTAATACATAGAATAAATCTTATTCATCCATTATTTAACTGAGGTAACAATATTCATAAGAAATATGAATTCAGTGGATAAGCAAAACCAGGTAATTAGAATTTACGTTTTGGCATTTCATCTTGGGTGATTTGGTCAGTCTTATTTTTAACCAGATGATGTTGCAAGATGATAAGTCATACTTTTAAGGAACACAAGTATTGATGTATAGAATGAAAAGATGTTATAGCAAAGCAAAGACTTTTGGGTTAAGACAATTTCTCACCCCATCCAAGCTGCGCACTGGAGAAGCTGCCTATCCCTGAGCCGCCTTTCTTCTGCCACTAATGATATGTACATGACAAAATATGAACAAAGGATTGATAGAAATGTAACAAATAGAAAAAAACATTTTAGCAAGAGAATTTCTCCACCCTGTCGGCTGGGTCATTAGAATGCACCGACTGCACCTCTGCAGAGGGTAAGACTACCCCAATGGGGCCACCTGTTGGCCATGGGTGGCGACCGTGATGTTTAAGGATAGAGCCCAGGTGGATGAGCAGTTCATGACATGCAATACTCCACTTTGGCCCTATCTTGGGCTAGACGGGCGGTCGGAGAGGCCCCCTCCGATCAATCGGCTGGTCACGTCAAGCCCTAGCACCTATATGATTTTCCCAACCCTATTGCCATTATGGCAAACCCCAACCCCTTTTTATCATATGGGTGCTAGAAGGCAGTGGCTGCGGGTCTACATGTCCTGAGAATGATGTTAAACTCTATCTGATGGTGAGGTTCCAGTTTTGGAGGTTTGGGGAATGTGGAGCACCCCTTCATCACAATTGCTCCCTGGTTCACTCTGACCCGAGTGATAGTACCTGTTAGGGTCCCATCTATGGCTTAAATAGAAAAACATGAGTTGATAAACAAAATTGTATTATCCATTAAGAATTGATTTATTTCAAAACTTTATCGGCATTAAATGACCTACTGAGGTTGATATGCCGTAAAACAAAACAAAACAAACAAGAGAATTTCTCTCACACACACACATATATGATTTATGTGTAGAAAGTTTTGTAGAAAAAACAAGATGTTAAAAGTTTTGCTGACAGAAATCTGTTTCGACATTATGAAGATGTCTTTATCAAAGCAACATTGTAAACGGAAAAACAAAATAAATATATCATTAATCACAAGGCGCAGAATGCTCTCGATCAGTACCGGAATTTTCAAAAAGATTTTTTTTTTAAAATGCGTATTTGTTAAAAATAAAATAAATTTTATTTAAAAAAATTATAAGCATATTTATCATTAAAAAAGCTCAAAAGAGTTTGCAGTAAAAGTGTATATGAATATCAAAATGTTCAGGAAAATCTTCCGGTTACAAATGAAAGTTTAAAAAATATAACAAGTCCAACAACAGGAATCTGCAATGATGATAAACTCGCAGTGTCGGGATCCTTATTACATCTGAAATTTGAGCCTCCGGTGATATAATTTAAATAATTCCAATTTTGTTTTTTCTGTCGGATTCAATATCCATTTTACCTTTCACATATAGGTATATATGTATTTATTTTCGTGTACATAGTATATACAAATAACTGTATGGAAGGCTATATCTGCTGTATTTTTCATGAAAATAAACATGCATTACTTTTGGAGATCTCTTGTACATGGAAAAATGTGTGCAAAAATAGATTCTAATTCCTACACTACATTGCAATGCATTGTTATCCTCTGTATGTACCTTCATATTGGATGCCATTTTGCCAGACAGCTGCTCCACTTCTATGTGTAAGAAGACTAAAATAATCATTGGTTATTTGCAAGAAGGTTCACACTTTATTACAATATCACCAACATTCTCTGCTGACATTGTGGCATAATAAAAAAAGAAGATATTACTTTTAAACCAATAATTTTATTAATGCATTATACAGGCTCTAGTTCATTGCTGATAAAAATAAGTCTGAAAAATTGCTCTATACTTTCTTTGGATAATTGTTTGGATTTTACAGCATGTCAACCCTTGTTGGGTTATTTTATGCCGAAGACATTTTCTTTTATTCATTCTAGATGGTACTTTTTTAAACTCATTTTTTAAACTCATAGATGGGACTCTAACAGGTACTAGCCCTACAGGTCAGATTGGACTTGGGACTAATGGCAATGAAGGGGCACTCTACACTCACCAGAACTCCAAAATTGGAACATCACCATTAGATACAGTTTGACTTCATACCCAGGAAAACCATTTTTAAAATTGCTCCATACAATGTTATATCTGATGTAGTTTCCATGGAAATAAATAGAATTGATTGATTTTAACAATATATCAATCCATCTGGGGTTATTTTATGCCTAGAGGTTAGGGAATTTTGTTTACTGGGCATTCATGTTCATATTAACATTTTTTGTATTTTTTTCACATTTCAGAATATGAATAACTTTTTAAACAGATCTACTTGAACTATAGATAGGACCTTAACAGATACTACCATTTCAGGTCTGAGTAGATCTGGCAGTAATGGCAATGAAGAGGTTTTCTACATTCCCCAGATTTTTGGAATTGGAACCTCACCATCAGATGCAATTAAGTGTCATACCCAGGGCATCCCCCTTTTTTTAGGGGGGGATGGGGGTGGTCTTACCCATCTGCAGGGGATACAGTCAGTGTATAATAAGCCCTATCAAGAGGGTGGATTGAGATAGTGAAAACACAACATGATGGCACTGAAGAGATACTCCACCCTCTCCAGAACTGGCATTTCACCGCCAGATGTCGTTTAGTATCAGCCCCTTTTTTTTTTGGAGGGGTTTGTGTGTATCCTAAGCATCAGACAGGGAAGTAAATAAATAGTAGGAACATCCCTTATAACCTCTTTTATTATGATTACAAATAGATGCAAGGTTTTGTGATCAATACTGGTCCTCACTAACACCATGCATGAGTAGCACAGATTGGATATTCTGATCTGAATAGCAAAGCATTTGGGAGCTAACGGTTGGTTTGTTGCTCCACATCAGAAAAAATCTCCCTGGTCTAACACAAGAGAAAATGGGGATAGAAACCCTCACTGTCCATCTGATACCAACAATAGGCCACTCCCTTGAGTTTACTACTAATAATACATTAAGGTTGGTTGATTGGTTGGATTTTACGGCATGTAAACCATGGTTTATCTTATGCTGAAGACGTTTTACTATATTTATTCTTGTTAGGTATTCAATTTTTTTTTAAACTCAATTTTTTTGTAAAATCATTTTTTGATCTATTTAACCCATAGATGAGACCCTAACAGGTACTTCCACTTTAGGTCAGGGTGGATCTGGGAGTAATGGTAATGAAGGGTAGGCCACACTCCTGATAGGTCCAAACTGGAACTTCACCATTATTGAAGTTTGGCATTATCCCCAGGACAGGACTAAACATTAAAATTCAAATTTTATTTTTCTTAATAGTTATATGTAATGACTATGCATTGCCAGAATAATCAATTTTCTAAATATTTTGTATAATATTGAATAAGATGTATTACATTTTCTTTATAAGTTACTCTTCCATGTAAAATACTATTTTTATCACCTTTGAATCCTTTACTATTTAATCTCCATTCCTATTTCTTACATTGTTGTTCCATTTCCAGCCTCTTTTAATCCATATGTTATCCTCTGATATATTCTGGCAACATCTTTCCCTTTTATGAAACCTCAGACTTTTTTGTTGTTTTCATTGTTTTCCCCTTTCAATCTATTTTACCAAGCACAAATATTATTACACTGCATATATATCTTCACCGTTATAGAAAGTATGTATAATACCTAAATAAAGTCTGAGACAGCAAGGTGCCTCAGTTCTTTTTTGGTAATTTTTTTTTTTTTTTACTCTGAAAGAAGCAAAACTAACACATGTTCAATTGGAGCTGGTTGGTGTTGTGCTTGTTTGTTTGTGTGAGATCTGTGCAATAAACATCAATACATATTTCTATTCTAGTTGCATCATCGACTGAGAACATTTCAAGCAAATCATATTTCTATCAAATGTTTTGCAAAACATAAATATATGAATTTCATTCCACTTATATGTATATATATATATATATATATATATATATGTGTTGTTATGGGGTCCACGTATGCTTCTTTGTCAGTATATCTGATGAGTATATACATATATATGATATAGATAAATATATATACTCATCAGATATATGTATATATATATATATATATATATATATATAACAGGAACATTTGCAAAACTTTCACAATAAATTTTCTTTTTTGACATGTTTTTCTTGATTATGTTTTTAGTGGTTAAAAAAAATCGCAAATGCAATGCCTTTTCGCTTAGTTCTGCCTTTTATTGGTGTAAAAGGGAATAACCAATGCAGTTTATAAGATATTTCTTAGAACAGAAAATGCAAAAAAAAAATTGGACATATTTATCAACCCCTTTACATGAGAAGGATATGACAATCAAGGTTGATTTCTTAAGTTGAGTTTAACAGGTTTGAATTCAGAGATTTACTTCTCCTAGACTGGTTGCTTAATCAACGTTAAAGAGGCCAATCTGCCCTACTATTTACCCATAGCTGGAGGAGAGTAGGTGGATGCATATCTTTTCTAAGGATATTAGTGCTGGGTGAAATGCAATCAGCCTCATCCAGGATTTGAACTTGTGTCAAGTGGACATATATGTGTTCACTTGCATGAATGTGTTACACACCCTCACAGGGGGGGGGGGGCTAAAAATATGCTGACTGTATCCTCTGCAGAGGGTGTAATAGCCCACAAAAAGGGGTCGTCCTGGATATGACACCAAACTACATGTGATAATGAGGCCTTAATTCTGGATATCAGGGTATTGCCATTGCATTACCATTACTCCCAGATCCATTCTGAACCAGAATGGTAGTACTGGTAAGGCCCCCCTCTATGGGTCAAATAGATCTATCTACAAATTATTTTTATTTGATAGTTTTACTTGCTATCAGAAACTACTCAAAAATGTAAATACGAACACAATTCCCAAACCGCTATGTATAAAATAACCCTAGACAGATTGACATGCCATTAAAATCAATCTGTCAATCATGTTTTAAAATAAAGTTTGATTGTGAATAGACAGCAATTACTTTTTACAAATAATTCTATAATGTATATTTTGTATAGAAATTAAAATTTCAAAATAAATTTTTTGATTTAAGTTGATTTGAATTTGAAATTATACAAATTTTATAAAACAAATGTTTATTCACTGTATAAAAAATATATACATAAAATCTATAAAAGGTACTTTACAATTTTTAACATAAATTCTATAAATATTCTTGAAAAGTACTATACTATTTATAACAAATTCTATTAATATTTTTGAAAGACACTTTACTGCTTATACAAATTCTAATATTTTTGAAAGGTACTATATTATTTATAACATAAATTTTAGAAATATTTTTGAAAGGTGTTACACTATTTATAACGAATTCTATGAATATGTTTGAAAAACACTATACTATTCATAACATAAATTCTAGAAATATTTTTGAAACATACTATATTATCTATAACATAAATTCTATAAATATGTGATGTGTCGCTTAATGGTCACTAAACTTGGCTCTTAAGTTTGTAAATATATAAATGAATATTTATACTAAAGTACCGATCTTAAAAATGTAGAATGCAGGCAATGGTAATCAATTAATGTTTTATTACCAAAGAAAAAGTACTGGACATTTTTGTAGATATTTTCACTATTGATCAATTGATATATTTATATATTGAAGTGCTCCAAAAGTAATGCTTTCTATTTATCTCTATAAAAACAACCATTGGATAATGCAAGTATTCTGCTATTTTTTGACATAGGCATCAGCTATGCTTTTTCAATATTAACTCTCTACACACAAATAATTATATATATATATATATATATATATATATATATGTATGTATGTGTGTGTGTGTGTTTATATGTATATAGTCATTGGGGTAGCCTAATGTTGCTATCAGCCAGACAATGAGTGAGTCTATCCCATTTTCACTAGCGCTAGAGCAAGGAGATTATCTTAGCATCTGAAGTGGAGTGCCACACCTACCATCAGCTCCTTACTTTACTACATATATCCCTGTGTTACTCATACGCTGAGTTGGCGAGGGCCGGTACTGAACCAGGAAACTTGCAATTCCTAGTCAAGTGCGCTATGTATGAGCTAAACTGGCCCTTTTATATATATATATATATATATATATATAAAATATATATCTATATTATACATATTTGGGAAAATAATTTTGGGGTATTTTAGAAGCATTAAAAAAATGGAAATCAGAAACAAAATGATGAATATTGTGTACTAAATCTTATTTATTTACCAATATTTCAAGGGTCTCCCTCTTTATCAAAAGTTTGTGATAGACTGACTGTTATTTCTTTGTCTGTTGTCTTTGGGGGGGGGGGTCAGGTGATGTTCTGTCTAGCCTGGTGGTTGATTGATTGTCTTAGATGTTGTTCTCTGTTCTGCCTCCTGTTTCTGTGGATTCTAGTTGGAAGTGGCTAGAGTTGGTGGTGGGGGAATGAGGGTTTTATTATGGCTCTGTAGTGGACTGTTGTTTTTGTGTGGTAGAGATATTATGAAGTATTTATTTAAATTACCTAGATCTGAGTTTAAACCTTGTGTGTGTGTGTGTGAACTAACATGTACTATCCATTTTGTTTCTTTTGTTTGTGCTTTTGAGTTGATGGAAAGTTGTGATCTATCAGGATGCATTTTAGGTTATATATATATATATATATATATATACACAACATTCTTCTTCGTATTTATTATTAAAGAAAAAGTACTTATTTTGATTTTGCTGTATATCTTTTTAATTAATTTTTTATGAAAAATAAAATTGGTCTTATTGCATGCTCATATTTTGGTGATAGAAAATAATTTTCTGTTTGATGTTTTCATTTCTAAATGCTAATATTATTTTGCTCACTTCAATCAGTTTTTGGTTTGCTTTCTAATAAGAATAGCACGAAAATGTTTGCTGGATTTTCAAAAATTTCCACAAAAGGTAAATTTGGCAATTAGACACTACCATACTTTTAAGACACGCCTCAGTTTCTTAACTTAATTTGATTCTGACTGATATTTTTTCAAGTGGGGATTTCCAGATTGGATGGAAAAAACTTAAACCAATAATATTTACTGAATATATATATATATATATATATATAAGAGAGAGAGAGAGCGAGAGAAGACAAGATAAGATTTAATAGTTTGTGTAAGATGATTATTTGATTCCAAGTTTTTTGCTTCAGACTGTAAGAAAAATATTTTTTACACAGTTCAACTTGAGAATGAATAAATAATCCTGTTACTTTAATTAAAGCTGGCTGACTCTATGTACACATTATACATACATACATACATATATATATATATATATATATATATATATATATATAATGTGTGTGTGTTTGTATTACTATATATGTAAGTATTACTGTTTTTATATATAATTTTATATATTTATGTATTATGATATATAGATGTATTATTATATTTTTTATATTATTATTTATGTTTCCATATAATTAACATCCTATGTATATATGTTTTACTATATATACATATATATATATATATATATGTATTACTATATATATATATATATATATATATATATATATATTATATATATATATATATGTTCTGGTGTATTACTCTCTCTCTCTCTCTCTCTCTCTCTCTCTCTATATATATATATATATATATATATATATATATATATATATGATGCATTACTCTCTCTCCCTCTCTCTCTATATATATGGGTTTTAGTATATATATATATATATATATATATATATATATATTTAATGTATACATGTTTGTATGTGTATTACTATATATATATATATATATATATATATATAATCATGTTGCACTTGTAGCACAGATGTCCATGACAATATCTTGCCAACAGTCCCTATCATTCATTGCCCTCAGGATATATATATATATATATATATCCTGAAGGCAATGAATGATATATAAAGTTTACTTAAGTGTGGCACAAAGTCACATATATAGGGCATTCAGCGAGAACCAACTTATTACACAGCTGTAATGCTTTTTGAGACAAATTTGCTAATCAATTTCCCCAAAGCAAAGCACTCATCTAAGTGTATATATAACTATGCATGTTTTCTCATAAACAGCTAAATATATACATTTTAATCTTTTGCTCACACTGATTTTTTAAATCTTTTTTCTTTCACTTTCACTTTACCAGTCTTTATAATTCTCAGTTTGTTTTTCATTTAAAGAACAACTAATCAATATTGCATGTCTTTTTTTTTTTTTTTTGTCAAATGCCAAAATGAAATAATCAAACGAGCAAATGTTCTTGTCTCATTTGAATAAGATCCAATATGATTCTATAATGAAGCGAAAAAAAAAACAAAAAAAAAAAACACTAAAAATATATCTTTAAAAAATGTGCCATAGAACAAATCTTTATTTGCATTTGTTTTTACTACTAGATATTTATTGCTGATTTTTGTTTACCTATATATATATATATATAATATATACATATATAATATAATATAATGATACATATATATAATATTCATATATATATATATATATATATATATATATATATATACATACATATATATATAATAATACATCTTTATATATTATATAAAATAATATATAATATATATAATATATATATATATATATATATATATATATAATATATATATATATGTATATATATTATATATATATACATATATATGTATACATACATACATGTTTATATATTCCTTTTGGAAAATGTTAACCTATCAATACTGGAGGCATACTCTGTACTTTGCAAATCCAGTTATGAAGAGTATTGATTCCATCAATATTTTGCTCTTAATGTTTTGATGTTTTTGAAAAAAAAACAATGTTTTTTTCTAATGTACTTGAAAGCATTAGCTGTGAATACCATATATGAAAATTGATGAATGGAAAATATTCTTTTCTTTATTTGTTGAACCATTTGTTTATTCTTGGTTATAATTTCATTTAATACTCTTTTAACAACAACAAAAAGTAAAGATTTTCCGATATTTCCACATAAAAGAATAAGGTTCACACATCATAATATGCACTCTTGCATATTTTTCTAGTAAATCATAGTTGGAACTTATGTTTAGTTAGTTTTTATTTAGTAAATGAACTTAGGTTGGCTGGTTGGATTTTACGGCATGTCAACCTTTCAGTTATTGATGTTTTGGATTCATTCATTCTTGTTGAGTATGTTATGATTTTTGTGGCCATCCTTTGGCTTCAAGCAAGAGCACTCCCCAGCAGAGATCCCTTGTATTAAGCAGAGCACTATCCTTGGTGAAGAAACCTTTGGTTGCTCCTTGGTGTACCTCAGTGTTGGGTATGATCCTTTGGTTGCTCCTTGATGTCCCTTAATGTTGGGTATGATCCTTTGGTTTGTAGTTACGTTTGGTCAATGTCGAATAATGTGCATATGAATGGCTGTTAATATCAGCATTTAAATAATTAACCAACCATGTATTTGTGCTGTGAATTAGCTGGGGTTTAAACCAGGTGACCTTGGCGAGTCTATAGTTTTAAGTGTTGGATTACAGCATGACTTATAAACAGAAAATATTTTAACAGAGTATTCAATTTTTTTTAACACATTTTTTTTTTAAAACTCATTTTTGATCCATTTAACCCATAAGATGGGACCTTATGGATGCAGTGCAGCTAAGCACCATACCCAGGATACATTGAAGTTAGATATTAGATTAAGCAAAAAGAAATATTTTAAAAACTAAATATTTACCAACCAATATTAGCTTTTATAGTCTTGTTTATGATAAATATAAAAATTGTATATAATAAAGTCATATATGTAGTTAAAAACACCTTCGTATTAGCAGGATTTGACACAAGATCTCTTTAGATGGATTTTAACAGGTGTGAATTCAGATTTTTCCTTTTCCTCGACCGGTTGCCATACCAGGGTTAAAGAGGCTAGTTAGCTCTACTGTTTACCCATAGCCATAGGTTACAGTCTATTTTTCTATTTATAGACTTTTAAGACTTATTTTGACAGTGATATAGCATTCTTTCACATCTTTTAGAATAGATACTGATGGACTGTAAAGCTGTAATATTCCACAAAATATGTTATTCCATGATATGCATAACATTTGGTACTAAAATCTTATAAGTGCATAGCATATAAAAAAAGTTAATGATATCTTAGGAAAATTAACACCAGAAAAATCTAATGGTATTAATTCTCACATATGTGGGTAAATTTCGATTTCAATATACTGGTAAAATACCAAATCTTAATATATTGGGGAAATAATTGGATTCATGCCTTTTCAAAGGGTACTAGTGCTAAGTGAAATGCAAACAGACTTGTCCAGGTTTTGAACTCAGGTCACCATATCCATTCCCTATGACTTTAACCATTACACATCGATTGCCTCAACATGATGGTGTAGCAGTAGTAAAAATGCAAGATATGAAATTTATAGTGACAATTTCCTCATATTGGTGGTGATGATAGTGATGTCATGAGCAGGATGTGACACAATGTCAATTCTTTAAGTGAAGTTTAATGGGTTTGAATTCAGAATTTTCCTTCTCCTAGACTAGTTGCCATATTCAAGATTAACGAGTCCAGTCAGCCCTACTATTTACCCATAGCTGGAGGGATGATAATTGGATTCATAACTTTACCCAAGAGTATTAGTACTACATGCAAAACAACCTCGTCAGTGATTTGAACTTTGATCATTGTGTCCATTCCCTGCAATGTGAACCATTACACCACAATTGCAAGTGCAAGACTTTGAAATATACAGGGAAAATATTCCTCATGTTGGTTAGTGATGATAGTGATCTCATGAGCAAGATGAGACACAAGGTAAATTCTTTAAGCAGACTATAATGTGTTTGAATTCAGAGTTCTCCATCAAGACTGGTCGTTATACCAAGGTTAAAAACACCAGTCTGCTCTACTATTTACACATAGCTGGAGGGAGAATAGATGGATACATACCATTCCTAATGAAATCAGCAGGATTTGACACAAGGTCTCTCTAGGTGGAGTTTAACAGGTTTGAATTCACAGTTTTCCTTTTCCTAGACCAGTTGCCATACCAATGTTAAAGAGACCAGTTTGTCCAACTGTTTACCATAGCCAGAGGGGAAAATATTGGATTCATGCCTTTCCCAAGGGTATTAGTGCTAACAGCTCCATGAATGATATGAACTTTGGTTACTGTGATCATTTCCTACAATGTGAACCATTGCACTACATCTGCCTCTTCAACATTATTTACAAGTAGTAAAAGTGCAAGGCATGAATATTCCTCATGTTGGTAGTGATGATAGTGATGTCATAAGTAACATATGACACAAGGTCAATTTCTTAAGCTGAGTTTAACAGCTTTGAATTCAGAATTTTCCTTCTCCTAGATTAGTTGCCTAAACAAGGTTAAAGAGGCCAGTCTGCCATACTGGGGTGGGAGTGTATATAATTACCAACACATCTGCATGAGTAAGATGTGACACAATGTCAGTTTCTTAAGCAGAGTTTAACAGCTTTGAATTCAGAGATTTCCTTCTCCTAGACTTGTGGTGATACCAAGGCCAAAGAATTCAGTCTGTCCTACTATTTACCCATAGCTGGAGAGATGATAGTCCAGATTTTGAACTCTGATAACCATATCTATTTCCTATGAGGATAACCATTACACCAAGATTGCCTCTTCAAAATGATGATGTAGAAGACATGAAATATACAGTGATAATATTCCTCATGTTGGTAGTGATGATAGAATAGTGATGAGACTGCCTAATGGGATGTCAAAGGTGGAGTGAGGGCTGATGAGCTTCATCTTCTCATTTTTGTATACAATCCAGGATGAATATCTGTGATTGTCGTGAGCAAGATACGCGACATCATGCACGAAAGCGTCCGCGATTTGCAATGCGCGTGTTGTGGAGCAGTTTGGAAGCGTGCTGGGCCGAGGTGCGCTATGCAAATCTGAAGCTCTGCAGATTGCCCAATCGGACGCCTCGCCGTGTCCTATATAATGAGTGTATCGAGGCTTGGCAGCAGTTCGTAAACCTTGCAAGAAGTGTTTGCTGCCAGGTAAGTTGTAAGTCGTTATCAGTATTGGAGAATTGGAGCGAGATACAGTTGGACTATCATTGGAGCCTTGAGTCAGACTTGACCGTGACCCCCCCCCTCTGATTATAAGCTATTTCGGCAATTATGGCCCACAGTTTCGACCCCAAAATTGATACCACTTTTTTGACGGAAGTGATTCTGGACAGTCGGTCGTCGAGTGGATCGAGAAGCAGAATTGATATGCCAGCTAAGCGGTGTAAAGCGTATAGAGTGTGTAGTGCCATGCGTCTATCGGGTGGTGCAATGCGGTGTACCAGCAGCTGATGAGGAAAAGAAGAGCGACTTCACCTGTATTAAAAAAGCCTTGTATACAGCATTCGCTCTAGATGCTGTTACGCTTGGAAGCATTTGTGCACGCCGCTTGCGCCGGAGAGACTGTTGATGTCTTTTTGGCCGAATTGCGTAAACTCTCAGTTCTGGTCGGTGGTATGACGGATCGGAGTCTGATGTGTGCATTTATCGCCGGGTTGCCAGAGCATGCCGAGGATTCTCCTTCGAGCCACTTTCCAGTTAGATGATATGGACATTTCGCAAGTGTTGGCTCGAGCAAGAGCCAACTGAAGAAGTGCCCTGATAATATGGAGGAAGTAGCACGACCATCACGTTGCCAGGCGAAGGAAGATGACGCGCCAACAAATGTTATGTATGCGATGGGCCCAATCACTTGGCACGCGACTGCCTCTTGCGGCGTGAAACATCAACGAAAGCGGATGCTAAACCCCGAAGACCAGTTTCGTGCTATCGATGTAAGCGGCAGGGACATATAGCCCGAAACTGTCCGGGAAACGAGCAAGGGGACGAGATTTCGGCGCCTGTCTTCTCCCCAAATGCCCGTTAAATACGGCGCTACCTACAGTGATTGTGCAGATCAATGATACGAGGCGTACAGCCCTGGTGGACACTGTTGCACGCAAACACTCGTACACAAAACATGCTGTCAGGCATGGAGGAGAAAGGAGGTACACGTGCTGACTGTAGGCGGGAGTACACTCAAGTGTTGTGGAGTCGGGACGATCCGGCTTAGCGTGGCAACAGGCCTTCTATCAACGTAGAGGTTCTGGTCGTTGATACTCGGGTTTGATTTGTTGCTTGGACTAGACGCAATCAAACAGCTGGTGGAATGTCATGACTAGCACCGGTGAAGTAAAATTTCCCCAACTTGATGAGCCAAGTTGTGCTGCCATCGTCATCAACGAGCCTGATTTCCACGCAAAGTATGATGAGAACAACCAAAATATGGATTGCATCATGGAAGTGGTCAGCCGCCAGTCACGTTAAAAGACAGGCTATCAGAATATCTGCCCCTGAGCAGCTTCGGGAGGAGTACAACGAGAGCTGCAAACATGGTACACAATGGCTGGCTGCTTCCATACCCTGCAGACGAGCTCGGACCCCCAAAGGGCCTTTCCCCCTAATGGCCGTCCTCCAGGCAAACAAACAAAAAGGTTCGGCCCGTCATGGACTACCGTGAGCTCAATGAGCACGTAGATGCATATACGGCCAGTGCAGACGTGTGTGCACACAAGTTACGAGAGTGGCGACAGCAAGGGTCAGATGTCGCTGTGTTGGATTTGCGTCGGGCCTATTTGCAAGTTCACGTAGAAAAGTCCCTGTGCCATTCCAAACGGTGGAAATCATGGGAAAAGGTATTGCCTCACCCGTTTGGGGTTTGGGCTCAATGTCGCACCCCTGATCCATGCGGTCCATCGTCCATACCGTGGTTGCGCAAGACGAGAGAGTTGAGAAAGCTACCTCTTCATATATTGACGACATATTCGTCAATGAAGCTATATGTTCTGCATCCCACGTAAAAAAGCACCTTGAGCGGTTTGGACTTGCGTGCAAGGCCCAGAGCAGTTAAGATGCGGCACACGCGTGTTGGGATTGCATGTCTGGGAGGAGCGCAATAAACTTCGGTGGTGTCGTGGAGGTGAGCCACCGACGCCCCCTGATGTATAACCCGTGGCTATTTTTTCCGTGTGTGGAAAATTGACGGGACACTTTCCGGTGTGCGGTTGGCTGCGCGTTGCAACCGCGTTCATAAGCGAAGGGCAAACGCTGCAACCATTGGATGGGACGATGAATCTCGAGACCCCTTTAAGTCGAATGTTGGCGGATGTTTTCGCCAGAGTGGCGCAAACAGATCCAACACGTGGTGATTGGTGCGTTGATGGAAGGACGTCACTGTGGGTGACGCGAGCTCGTTGGCCACTGGTGTTGTTATTGAGAGTGGTGGAGCCGTGGCTGAAGATGCGAGCTGGTTGAGACGATAAGCGAGGATAACATATCAACTTGGCAGAACTCGACGCAGTGTTACGGGGCATTAACCTCGCACTGCAGTGGAAGGCAACGACGATTCACTTGCGGACAGACTCGGCGTGCGTGCATCGCTGGGTCTCAGACACTTTGGGAAGGTCGAGAGTGCGAACCAAGGCTGCCACTGAAATGTTGATCCGGCGTCGACTCGGCACGCTTGCACAACTGGTCTCAGAGTATGACAAAGATAGACGTGGCACTGGTTAAGTCTCACGACAACGAGCCGATCAGCTCACCAGAGTGCCGCAGCGATGGCTGGATGTAGGCAAAAAGATCAGAACCCGCAGGACAGGGGTGCGGTGGTTACAGGGGACCAGGAATCTGCCCGTATACGAGCCATTCATCAGTCCAGCGGACACCCTGGTGTGAAGCGCACGCTGTATTTTGTAAAACTGGTCATCCCGGAGCCTCCAGGGCGGCAGTTCAAGCGGTGGTCAGGGATTGCCAGAAATGTCAATCGATAGATCCTGCCCCGTGCATTGGAGCCAGGGCAGGCTTTCTGTGCGTGATAATTGGAGTTAGGGTGGGAATGGATGTGACCCATTTCGGGAGCCAGCACTACCTGACATTAATGGACTGTGGTCCCGTCGTTTTGCATTTGAAGGCCATTGCAGCGGGAGACTCCGCCAGTATCATCCGGCAGCTAGAGACAATCTTTTGCGAACGGGGGCCTCCTATGCGAACTGCTTACGGACAATGCCGCAGTGTTTTGCGGGAAAAGATTCACCGGAATTTGCAAAGGAGTGGGGTGTCCGGATAAGATTCCGATGCGCCTAGTTACCATCGGGGAATGGCATAGTGGAGAGATCCCACCGCACAATAAAGCGCATCGCCGCGAGAACAGAATGCTTCTCTATGAGGCTGTGTACTGGTATATTGACACCGAAAGACGACACCACGGCGTCAACGCACCAGCCAACATAATATATACCTACCGCACTCGCGTAAAGGGCATTGATACTGCTCACGGTTGACGCCACAACTTCTGACACATACGCTGTTTGGGTGAAGAGACCACATGGGCGGTGTACAACACAGTTCGAGAAGAGAAAAGTGACGAAAGTCTATAGCCCTCATTCAGTCCTTGTGGATGGAGTCCACGCCACGTAAAAGATGTTCGGCGGTGCATGGAGCAGAGATTATCAGCAGCTACGTTACCACCGGACGAAGAAACCCCTATGGTGTATGAGGGGCAGATGCAGGAAGACATGGCAATGTCAACTGAAAGCGCAAGCAGCGCCCTCGAACAAGACGAGCTCAGTGATACCTCAGAGGAAAGTACCACTGAGGAGATAGCTCGAACCCGGCTCCCTGAGACGAAGTAGCAGGATTAAGCGACCTGCTCCACATTGTCCTGTGTGTGATCCCCAGATCAGGGAGGAGTGTGATTGTCGTGAGCAAGATACGCGACATCATGCACGAAAGCGTCCGCGATTGCATGCGCTGTTGTGGAGCAGTTTGGAAGCGTGCTGGGCCGAGGTGCGCTGATGCAATCTGAAGCTCTGCAGATTGCCCAATCGGACGCCTCGCCGTGTCCTATATAATGAGTGTATCGGAGGCTTGGGCAGCAGTTCGTAAACCTTGGCAAGAAGTGTTTGCTGCCAGGTCCGTGCGAAGGGTTGTGAAGTCGGTTATCAGTATTGGAGAATTGGAGCGAGATACAGTGACTATCGATTGAGCTTGAGTCAGACTTGACGTGACCCCCCCCCCTCTGTTATAATATCAATGTCTGCATTCTTTCATTAAGCCTCATTAGATTTGCCACTGATTCAGTAGTGACCTTCCCCCAACCAATCAAATGACTCTTAATCAATCTAATATTGGTCTGCATTGACATTTTGAAAATTACTCTTCAGCTCTCTGTGCTCCTAAGTTTGGAAATTGCCTCAAATAGAACCATAACTAAGACAGTTGTTGCAGACTGAGAGTGATTTATCAGTTTCGGTAAGTTAAATGTTTTTAAACTTGGAAGCCATCATGAACTTCTTGTTCTGCTTGTTATTTAAAGATATCATTTGGTAACAAGTTGGCATCAGTGTTAATTGCATCAGAAAATAGTTTTTGATTAAGGACTTACTCTTACAAAATTACTATATCTCTCTGTAGATGTCCGCAATGTTGGACACAGCAGCTTATTATGTTTGTTAGAATCTGTACAAAATATGGTATTAAATTTTCCTTAGATTCAGAATTTCGAATCACAATATTAAATGTAAGTGGTTTTTACTGGCAGGCAAAATTATGATATGAGATTTACTTCCTAATTTAAGTAAATCAGGAAGATTTAGCAATGAAAAACAAGAGTGATGGAAGAGTAAGTTACAGTTGCTCTATTTCTCAATCATACCCACCTCTGTTTCAAGAAAATAAGCAAAATTATGGTAATTATTTATGGATAATATTGTATATCTTCTCATAGCTGTTTGATATTAAATTTTCCTTAGATTCCGAATTTGGAATTACAATATTAAATGTATGTGGTTTTCAAGATTTCAACTGGTGAAGAAATTGTTGTATTAGCAAATACTGTTCAAATAACCCTCGTGGCTTCTTCAACGTAAAACTATAAATAAATATAAACAATTTATATAATACTTTTCATAGAGCAATTTGAATAATTTGAGAGAATTTCACGTATTAGTACTTACCTCTTTTTCACCCAAATTTGCCTGCAAACATAAATCATAGTTGCTGCTATACTAACATAGAACTGCCTGAAGGTTGTGTAAAACTGTGAATGTCCCCTCAAAATAACCAAGGGAGATAATTTGCATTAATTTACAAATAACTTTGATGTCCTATATTGACTTTTAACTTTTGGAAATGTGTGGCGTAATGGTTATCATTTAGGAAATAGACTCAGACAACTGAGTTAAAATCCTGGAAATACTGTTTGCATTTTACATAGAAAGTTATGAATCCAACTATTCTCCCTCCAGCTATGGGTAAGTAGTAGGACAAACTGGGCTCTTTATCCTTTGTAATCTCTCTGTGGATGTCTGCAATGTTGGACAAATAGACTTATTATTTGTTATTTAAAATCTTTATGAAGTATGATATTAAATATTCCTTAGATTCAGCATTTTGAATCACAATACTAAATATATTATTTTGATTTTTTGGACTGTTGTCCTCATCTTTATTGTGGTATGTAAAAACCCAATGTTTTGGCCACAGTATCCTCTAGCCTTTTTCAGGAGTTCCCTGTCTATTCAAATATAGCAATAACCCAACCAGGGAAATCATTTTGAATAGTCAGTTGATCAAAAAGGTGTCAAAGAACTTTGAAATAATGATGTCAATAGTTTTGCAGTTATCAATCCAAGAAGAATCACAAGAAGTGATCATCAAAATGAAAAGAAAAAAAATTACATTGTTTATTGGTATTTCCAGCACCACTTGAAGCAAAATATTGATCAACAATACTCTCTAAACTTGTCCTTCAAAATGATTTCCAATCCATTTAGAAACAAACAACTGAAGACAAAATCAAGAAAAATCCTGGGAAAGAACATAAAAATAAACCTGACCATCCCTCACAATTTAACTCTTAGCATAAAATAACCCTAGACAAGTTGTCATGCCATTTAGAATCAATCTCACATGTACATGTTAAGATGTACAGAGATGTCTGTCTAAAGCACATAAGGCAAAGAAAAAATAGCTGTTATCATGTATATATATATATATATATATGTTATTATATGTTATTTTATGGGATAGTGTAGTTCAGTTTGTAGAGCCTCTGCCTATGAAGGTTCCAGGTTTGATACCATCCCTTGCTAACTCAGCTCATGAGTAGCACAGCTTGGTAATCTGATATTTGTAGTAATGCAGCATTTGGGAGCTGACGGTAGATGTGGTGCTCCAGTTCAGAAAAAAAAATCTCTGTGGTCTAGCACTTGTGAAAGGGAGATAGGCTCCCTCACTGTTTGGCTGATACCAACAATTGGCCACTTTGTTGACTTTACCATATTATTTAAAGTATTATAAAAAATACTATTTCAAGTCCTATTCATTCATTTAATTAATTCTAAACAATTATAATTTGTTAATCAACCTTTCATATTCAATTGACTATTTTTCAGTTTAAAAAAAAATATATTCATCCTATGGGTAGGGTTTGACACAAGGTCACAAATAAGGGAATCCAGCAAGAATGGAACTCACTCTTCAGTAGTAAGGGGTATCCAGTAAGGATCTAACTCATTATTCAATAGTAAGGGGCATCCAGCAAGGATCAAACTAGCTATTCAGTAGTAAGGGGCGTCCAGTGAGGATCAAACTTGTTATTCAGTAGTAATGGACCTGCAAGACTAGATTTCTAACCATTACTCTGTTGATATTTGTATAAAACAAGAACTTTTTTTTTTTGACTGGGTTCTTTTTCCTTCTTAATTCACAAGTGGCTCACAGAAACTAAGTGCAAAAATACAATTTACTTTTACAATCTGATTCATCTAAAACCAATAGTTTAAATAGCTGTCTTGTTTCTACCACCAGACAGTCAAATTAAAAAGCAATTTTTATAGCACCACTGATCAACTTAAGAGCTGAGATCCTAGTTGCAAGAAAAACCAAAAATATTAAAAAAAACGCTGCTGTTACTAACCTTGTTACTATTACAAGAAACTATTTGAATCCAAACATTCCCATTTAGTAAACATTTCAATTAACCTTATTAGAGACATTAATTTGTAAAAATATTTGGCTGACTCAGTTTGACTAATGAAAAGAAAAAAGTGAAGCTGAAAATAATGACATGAGACAAGTCTCTAAATCACCTAATTTATATAAAGACAACAAAAAAGGAAAAAATCTGTAATTCAGCAATTCTATCCCTATTAGAAGTATTTTGACTATTTTTGGAATTGGATATATTTAGGTTGTAATGGAATTTCTCAAAAACATTGATTACAGAAAATTGGCTTCATAGAGAAAAAAACAACAATCTTTTTATAGTATTTATATATCTATATAGTGTGTAGAAAATAGAAAAAAAAAGTACTCCAAAAAGAATTTATTCTTGATGAAGAACTCGACCCAATAACTTTTTGGTTTTTGCAACCTTCGTCGGGACTTGAGTTATGAAGAATGTCTGGATAATTTAGGAAAATTGTCTTCATAAAACCCCCCCAAAAAACAGCAAATTTTTTCATGGTATTTATATATCTATATCATATGTAGAAAATAGAAAAACAAAGTATTCCAAAAAGAATAATTAAATTTCAGAAGTTGACATTATAACATTTCGGTTTTTGCAACCTTCCTCAGGACTTCAGTTATAAGGAATGTCTGGATGACTTACAAAAAATAGGAGAATAGTAATTAGTGTGGCAAAATGGCATACACTGGTCTAGCCTGATCCACAAGCAGGTGTTTTGTGAAATGAGGAAAAGTGTGTTGTTCTTTAGAGGCATATAGATATGGGATGAGAGATGACCAAACTTGTTTAAGTTAGTATCATTACTCCTATATCAATATAGATATCAAAGGTGCTAGTTTAGCTCAGTCAGTAAAGCATCCACCTAGAAACCACATGGTTCTAGGTTCAATATCAGCCCTTGCCAACTCAATGCATGAGTAGCACAGTTTGGATCTGTTTGGTAAAGTGGGGAGCAGATGGTAAGTGAGGCACTCCATCTCAGATGCAATGAAAATTGTCCACCAGCTTTCTTTTTCTCCTCTTTCTCTTTCTCGACACTCTGTTACTGAATAACAAAAATGCAATGCACCGTTCAGGCAAAAATGGGTCGCTTTTATAACCAAATAAAAGTTGCAATGCACCATCGGTAGTCACCCATAATGCCTCGCAACTGCTATAAAAAGTCCACTCTGCCCCCTCCAGTTTCTTGACACTTTTTACACAGAGTGGGTACAATGGCGTACCGCCCCAACTACATTCCTTCTTCTGCCATGGACAGTTTCACAGGCCAGGCACCAAGGATGCTTGAGTCAGGTAAGTTCGACTTGTCACTACATGCAATAACAATCTCACTTGTCTAGCACTAGGGAATAGGGGATAGACTCCCTCACTGACTGATGGATACTGACAAAAGACCACTCCGGCAACTTTACTTATTTTAATTTATATCTTACTAATAAGATAAAGTGAAAATTCTTTCAAGCTGTAGCCATTTCAGTGCTACTGTATAGCTGCACTACTTTGACTCTAATGAAGTGATTAGAGAAAAATCTAGATGGAGCTTCACAAGGATGCTGTGACTTGAACAAATCTTGGAAGCAGCACCCCAGAAAAAAGCAGCTGTATGGCTACTTTCCCTTCTCACACAAATCACTTGGATAAGATGAACAAGACAGGCTAGACACAGCTGTAGAAGCAAGGATGAGCTCATAAGTGACGTTCTACTATGGGCACCTACACATGGACACACAAGTGTGGGTCAGCAAGCAAAAAACTACATCAATCAGCTCTGAATGGATACTGGATGCTGTGTAGAGGACCTTCCAGGAGTGATGGCTGATAGGGACAGGGAAAGTCATGGAGATCTGTGCTATTGGCATGACCTAATGATGATGATGATGACTTATATCACTTGAGGGTATTTCATGTTCTTTGAATATATCACTGACAAGTAGGTGTATGGTTAATCATAAAATATTGATTGGTAATCTTAAGATGAAAAATGATTGATGAGTTAACCCTTCCACTACAAAGTTAGATAAAACATTGTTTACCAATAATTTATTTGAAAAAAATTCTTTGTGCTACTAGCTTTTTACAGATAAGCTCCATCTTCACTACAAAATTTTTCTCAGTCCTGTCGGATGGGGCCTTAGAAAACACTGACTGCAGAAAGTAAGACCCTCCCTCCCCAATGGGGCCACCTGTTGGCCATGGGTGGTGACCCGTAATTCTTAAGGATGGAACCTTGATGACTGAGCAGTCCATGACATGCAACACTCCACTTTGGCCCTTACTTAGGCTAGACAGTTGGTCGGAGAGGCCTCATTCGATCAATCGGCTGGTCACATCAAACCCTAGCACTTATGATTTTCCTAACCCTATTGCCCTTATGGCAAGCCCCAATCCTTTTTATCGTATATGTGCTAGAAGGCAGTGGCTGAGTCTTAATATCCTGGGTATGACGTTAAACTCTATCTGATGGTGAAGTTCCAATTCTGGAACTCTGGGGAATGTGGAGTACCCCTTGACCACATTACTCCCAGGTCCACTCTGACTCGGAGTGGTAGTACCTGTTAATATCCCATCTATGAGTTAAATAGAAAAAAATGAGTTTAACATTTTTTTCATCAAGTCGTTCTTAATAAAATAAGCCATTCATTATAAACTTAATTCTTCAATGAATAACGTGTTGAAAATATCATTAAATTGGACAATTCCCTGATTTTTGATCATTGGTTTAAATTAAAAAATTAAAAAGATTTTACTACCTCCCTTTAGCAAAACTGAATATACCTAAATGTAGGCATGTCCAGAAATGGATACGTAATAAAAAAAATTCAATCTTCTGGAAATTATGTGAGAACAATATTGGTATTTTTCAGATAAATCATTGCTCATTAATGACTTGCATTTACATTATCTTTCAAATGGATGAATCCCAACTGGAGCAGAACAACTGGGATTAGATTTTCACCAAATCTATTATTTTTTTTATTGTTTACTTCCCTATAATTCTTATACAAGGACAAACAATCTTTAGCTTTCATTGTGTTATTCAGCAAAAATAAAAATAAAAATGAAAAACAAAGAAAAATACACACACTTATTACTAGAATGTTTTTTTCTTGTAGTTTTTCTTCTGTTTTTATTTGAACCTATGATAACTCTTGTGTAGAAACGACAATAAAGAACATCATGTCTCCATGTGGATTAAAACAGTGAGGAATAGCATAACATAGTGATATTGGTTTTTGAATTGGTGGTCACCATATTGGATTCACATTTATATTTTCTTTACTAATCCTCACAGTAAGATTGCTACAAATGGAATGGCTCTGTGGCTCACATGGTAAAGGCATCTTTAAAAAAGATAAACGAAACAAAAAAAAAAAAAAGAAGAAATTATCAATAATATGCTTTTAATATCTGAATCAATTCTGTATATATATAAGTATCATGAAACCAGTGGCTAAAGATTTTGTCTGCAAAAAATGCATCTATTAATTCTTGTCTGTTGCACTATTTTCTCTTTTTATATTTATATTTATTTCTAAACCAGAGAGAGAGAGAGAGAGAGAGAGAGAGAGAGAGAGAGAGAGAGAGAGAGAGACTTATGTCTTATGCAAGAATAGAGAAACATTTCTGTGTAAAAATAGAACTGTGAATAAATGGCTCAATAACATCTATCTCCTTCAAGATAGCACTTAGTAATGGTGAAAGTACAAGGGAAAATTATGGTGTATTTATTAACCAATTCCAATCCAAGGTTAAAATATTGGCCTGTCAACTTAAAAAGATTGAAATGATAATAGTCAGACAGAAGATGTCTGTCCTGTTCCATGATGTGTGTGTGTGTGTATATATATATATATATATACACACATGAGGTATGTCAGAAAAGTTCCAGGACTGGTATCACAAAAAATGTATTTCAGATCAAAACTACAAGTTATCCCCTTCAAAGTAATCCCCTTGGAGTCTAATGCACTTTCCTATCCTTCTCTGCCATGCTTGCATGCACTCTTGGAAGGATTCTTCCGGGATTCTCTGTAGCTCTGTGATCACAGCCTTTTTGATGTAGTGTACATCCTCAAAACGGTTCCCTTGATGACCCCCTTGATCTTGGGGAAGAGGAAAAAAATCACATGGAGCCAGGTTAGTCGAGTAGGGAGGTTGCTCCAGCACAGAGATGTTCTTCTAGGCCAGGAACTCTTGGATACTCAAGGCAGTGTGGGCAGGTGGATTGTCATAGTGAAGCACCCACGAGTTGACCTGCCACATCTCTCGCCTCTTCTTATGCACTGAACGGAGCAAATGCCGCACCCTCTCCTTGTAGACATGCTGGTTAACTGTGGCAAGAACTTGCAGTAGACAATGCCTCTCACATCAAAGTTTTCTGACATACTAGAACATTTCTGACATACCTCATATATATATATATGGGAGCTAATGGTAGGTGTAGTGCTTCATCTTGGACGCAAAAACAATCTCCCTAGTCTGACACTAGCAAAAAGGAGATAGACTCCCTTACTATCTGATACCAACAATTGTCCAGTGTGCAGCAACACAACTCTCAGACCCAATAAAGCCATTGCATCTTATTGATATTTTCCTGTACCAAAACAAATAGTTGAATTGTTCTTCTGTCTTTAAGTCTTTGGAAAATGTTAAAGTATTTACTTTTTTTTTTTGTTCAATAACATTTAACTAGTTAAAAATAGTAACACTAATTTGTTTTTCCTAAGGAAAATATAAATTCATAGGTTTTCAAGATAATTTGTTTTAGAGAAATAATTTGGGAAATTCAAACAAGTTTTATCTTTTATCGAACAGCTCAATTATTTGGGTTGGTCCTGATGTATTCTGGTAGTTTTCTTTTTTCATTTTCTCTTATTAGATAAACTCTTAGACAGAATAAATTAAATTGAATCTTTTATATAAAAATGAAAATGGACATAGTTGTAATGGACATATAGCCAAACAATATACTTCTAATTATGTTGTAAGTACTATTTATTATTTGTCATTTAGTGAATTTCTCTACTGCATTATATAGCATAGTCACTACCTAGACCATTCATGCCATGTGGTCGTTCAGGCATAAGTCAGAGGGCACAAAGGCAGACATGGAAAAACAACACATGAACACTTCATATTTTTTTTTTTAACTCGGGCCTCAGGGTTTATTACTCACTCAACCAGCATGGGTTGTCTGGTATGAGAGAGAAAGACTGACTAATTTTTTTTTCTATTAAAAGGGAACTTCATTCTAATAACTTCTTGTTGAACAGCACTTAGACTTGATCTTGACTCCTCATGTTTCTCCCCTGTTCTGACTACTTCAAACTCTCCGTCACTCTTTTACTACTGCCTCTAGTGTCAGGGGGAGAATATATCTGTTTCCAGTTTTGAATCCTCTGGAACCCTTTAGAAAGTTCTACACTTGGTTGGAACATTCAAAGCTTTGGGTTTATATATTTATTTTGGCCTAATTACTAGTAGTCATTCACCCATGACTAGCTGACTAAGAGGTGATTGCTCTGACTTGGCTCACTCAGAGGTCAATTTTCAAACAGTCAATTGCAACTCTCTGTCTCATAAAAAACATTCTTTTCTTTCCACAGAAATTAGACTCCCATTTTTGTTTATTCAGTTAAATTTACTCTCCATTATTATGTTACAATTATCTAGGAATCAAGCATTTTTGTGCATAGACATTGGCTTCTATGTGAACTCAGATAAAACAGGGTTCATGTGTTTTCAAAGTGATGGCAATATATCCACACTGAAGATGGGATAGTAAGCCTCTGAATTATATATATACATATATATATTTACCAACCACTCCGCACGAGCAGGATATGACACAAGGTCAATTTCTTAAGCGGAGTTTAACAGGTTTGAATTCAGAGTTTTCCTTCTCCTAGACTGGTTACCTAGCCATGGTTAAAGAACCCAGTCTGCCCTGCTATTTTACCCATAGCTGGAGGGAGAGTAGGATTCATAACTTTCCCAAAGGTATTAGCTCTAAGTGAAATGCAATTACCACGTCCAGGATTTGAACTCGGGGCGACGAGTCCATTTCCAATGACTTTAACCATTACACCACGCGCTTCCTACTATATATATATATATACTTGTTTCATTAGTTTAGCTCAGTTTCTAGAGCATTCACTTGGAATCGCAAGGTTCTTGTTTGATACTGATCCCCACCAACTCAGCATATGAATAGCACAGATTGGTAATTTGATCTGTGCAGTAAAGTGGGAAGCTGACTGTAGGTGTGGTGCTCCACCCACGCAAAGACAATCTCCCTGATGTAGCACTTGCGAAAAGGGATAGAATCCCTCGCTGTCTGACTGATTCTGACAATAGGCCTCTCCACCAATTTACTCATATATATATATATATATATATATATATATATATGTTTATGAAGAGGGTGTGACTTAACAGAGAAGATAAAATTTCGAGTTAGTCGCAATTTTGACTGTCGATAAAATAATTAACTGAATAAGTCAGGCTATTTAAGGAATATAAAAGTGCCCAATACGTTTGTAGAGCAGATTTAGAAAAATGGTATTGTCAGAAAGCCTACCTAGGTTTCACCATGTTCGGATCATCAGGGCTATCTGAGATGAAAAAATTAATTTAATGCAGATTAATTAATTTAATTAATTCATCTGCATTGAATTGATTTAATTAATTCATAGCAAATAGCTCTGATGATCAGAACAAGGTGAAACCTGGGTAGGCTTTCTGACTATGCCATTTTACTATATATATGTATATATACATACATTCAGTTCAGTAGAATTTACTAAGAAGAAAATTTCCAACTGAAAGAAAGAATTTAATTCATATTTTATTACTAAATAAAATACTCTCATAAATTTACTTATGTCTGGGAAATAGTGTTAGATTTGTATATTTTAATACTGCACATCTCAAGAAATGTACAGAAAGAAAGAAAGAAAGAAAGAAAAAAGAATACATTTTGTACTCAAGAGGAGTTTTTTTTCCTCTTCCTGGTGATCACTGAATATCCTAGAGTTGTTTTCAAATAGATTTTTAAAAAAAAAGAAAATAAAAAAAAGAAAGATATTTATTAAAAAAAAAAACCCCAAAAAACTAGTGTCTACCTCTCTGGTGGGAGTGAAAAATGGATGCTGTTTATCTGAAGCTATTTTTTGCCTCCAGGTTTTTAAGAATATTGAACGAGGAAACTTTAAGTCACTGACAACCACCATATAACTTTAAATTAGTTCCAAAATATCCAGTTATCAGCACCCAAGAAGATTTGCCTCACAGCCACACTTATAGCATGGCACAAGTGTGAGGTTTTAAATTTTGTTGAGGAATTTTATTTATTATTTTTATTTTTAATGATGAAAATTTTTTTTTAAAGAACTAGTAAGAATATGTGCCCTCCAGCCATGAGTATTTAAGTTTTTATGTAATGAAATATATTAAATTAGAAAGACTAACAAAATTAAATAAGAACACATATAAAAAGATTACATATATTTTAATTAGTTTCTATATAAAATCATTCATAGGATTGATTTTAATATGTCGGAGAATAGAACAATAATATTTGAGATCAATTACACCAAGTAATTATTCATTAAACTCGGTTCTGTTAAAGCCAGTATGCAAATTTACCACACCATATATTATGTAAACCTTTATTTCTTAGTGATATATAAGACATATAATTTTAAATGCACTAATAACATGGAGTGTTTTGAGGCAAATCTGACTCGGATTTTCATAATAATTAAGATTTATTCTATGTATCATTGATAAACTTACGCAATTCCCGAGTGTATATGATGTGTACAGTGACAGCTTCGGTTACAAACAGACACAAAATCTCCATTATAATAAGATTATTTAATCCAAAATATGTTCTTTTATGACTGTCCATTTCATTAAAAATCTATAATGATTTTTATTTCCCACAGTGCTAATACCCTTGGGAATGGTATGCATATAATTATTCTTCCTTGGCTATGGGTAAATAGTAGGGCAGACTGGGCTCCTTAACCTTGGTTAGGCAACCAGTCTAGGAGAAAGAAAAACTCTAAATTCAAACCTGTTAAACTCTCTTTAACTTTGTCTACTTTAAACCACTCACAGCGGCTCTCCCACCATAAAGAACTTGCAGCAGCTCTCACACGTATCACTTGTTTACTCTGAAAAAACATAATAATAGCACTTGATTTGAATAGAATTCAATTTTCAATGTTTGAATGATAATTGACATCGTAGGAGCTGTAGCAGAATGATTTTTGTTGCTTTCTCTACAATTTGAATTCAGACTTGTCATTCTCCTATACTGGCTGCCCATTACCAGATAATACAGTAAGTTTAGTTATTTTATCTATCATCACCTTCCGAAATGTGTTGTTTTTTGCACCTTGGCTAAGATCAAAGTGTAGTATCTGTTCTTGTTTGATATTCGATAGTTCTCTAATATCTTCATCAAATAATTGATAAACCGCATTTTGAATCTATCTCTTGTTGGATGCAGCACTATCCTTTTCCCCGTAGGATAAACCAGGAGTAATAAAATGACCAGTTTCTCTGACATTTCTGCATTGGGGTGCTTAAGGCATCAGGTACTGACTCTGACCTACTCCTTTAGGTACAATGTGGAGGTGCTGCATGAGAGCTGGTTTCCTGAAATTTGATTTGCCCTTGAAAACCCGCATTTCGAACGGATCCTCAAAAATAAAATTGTGTGCAAATAAACATAAGTGATTATTCTATTCTCTCTGTCGTTTTTTTTTTATTTACTCATACGATGAATTAAATTAAAATTATTGGGTACAAATGTAGAATAGTGCGCAAGAGATATCATTATAATCGCATTAGATTACGGAAACTCGCGAAGTAGCCTAAAATTCATCCTAACGTTAGCGTCTCAAAGGTTTCGGGTATTTCCGTCAAATGTAATGCTTTTTATACATAACCTACTGATATTATCTGTTTGTACCAATTATTCATAATACATGTCTGATTATTCCAAGGTTTTATAAATCTAGCAAATGAGTTTATTTTTCTTGAAAATCCAAGATTTTAATGTCGAAAGGAATTAAATTGGCGATTTCGTGATCTTTCATAAACAGCCATTTTTAGTTGCCTAAATGTGTATGCGTGGATTGATAGTTTCAGTTAATGTAATGGACATCGGTGGTAGATAACGGTTAGGATTGTTTGGCGCCATTTTGGAATAACGAAACAAATATTAAAAATAAAATGATACCTACTGACTGTTTCATTGATCTGAAGTACTGTTAAGGTAAGTAAATTAACAATATTAATTTAAAGTAGGCTTTAAATGCAGAGAGAATAAATTAAAATTTATATTGCTTTTCTTTTAGGGATGTCTCTGGCGTACCTATCAAATTGCGACATCTTAGTAAACGAGTTCTAGTTCCAATCGTGCTGTTACGTTCATTTTCGGACTAATATCATTGCAAATTGTATGAAGTCCTCATCTTTTCCTCAACTATGGATTTTCTTCAACAAGGATGGCTTTGGCATTAAATAATCCACGAAGGTTGATATGCTACTAAATTAAACCATGAAACAAATAAAAACCAGACTCTACAATTCGTTTCTTTGGCGTATTTTGATTGAATTCTTTACAGATTTTAATTTATAAATTTCTCTCGTTTGAAACACTGCAAAACAAACAATTCTTACACGTGATATTTTAAATCCCTCTTCTTTATAAAATAGCAAAAATGACGTGAAGATTCATACATTTGTTTTTGAGCTTTTAAAAGACTTTAATTAATTGGGTGGGGTTAAAAAAAACTATTAAAATTTTGGCCATAGTAAAAGTAAAGTCAGCGGAGTGCCCTATTGTCGGCATCAGTCGGACAGCCACTCGGACATCCACGTTTTTGCTTGTACTAGACCAGGGAGATTGTTTTGTTGTGGTGGAGCGCCACATATATTTCAGCTCCTAGAAGCTTTACTCCACAGCACGGGTGTAAAATCTCGGAGAGTTGTTTCTTGTTTGATACTAATTACAGTAGAAATAAAAAGATTAAAGACCGAAGTTGTAAATAGAAAAAAAAATTTAAGGGGAATATTTTATAAGAAAATAAGTACCGAAAATCGGAAAATAAAATGTAAAAAAAAAATTATTAATTTTTTGGAGATTTCTTTTTTACTCATTTCGATAATTATTTAATTGGCTATTATCTTATAAAAAAAATTATACATCGATATTTTTTTTTCTGCTTAAAAGGGGAGGGGGCTAAATTTTCAATAGAGTTTTTCTTCAAAACTTATTACTTTTTGTATCTAAAATAAGGTTTGCATTAGATAGATATTTATTTCTAGAATCTAAAAAATATAACATTTTAAAATTAACATCAGAATATTTTTTTATTTTAAATGAATTTTATATATTAAATTTTCGTAGCAAAAATATTTAAAGTTTTGAAATAAAATAACTAATGCATTATAAAATTCATTAATTGATAAATCAATACTGAAAATTTCATTAAAATCGGATAATTCCCTGATTTTTGGTAATTTTTTTTTTTTTTTGCAATCGCGAATGTTACATCAAATTTGTAAACCAGCCATTTAAAAAGAGTCAAAATGGCCGAACGGATCGAAATTGACAAAAAAAATCATTTCAAATGTATTAAAGATAAATTGCATATGTAATGATATTTTTCTTTTATCGTTTTAGACAAAAGTTTGATCTATTATTTAAATAGATTTAATTAATTTTAATTAAGTTTTTTTAAAAACTGTAGCAGATGAATTTTGGGTACAGCTAGTTTAATACATTAGATTGTGAGTTTTGATGAATTTTAATTCATGGTGGAGGTGGGGGATTAAAAAAAAACCCAAAAAACCAAAAAAAAAAAACACGTGAAATCTTGGTCATAGCTACTTAATTTCTGTGCCTCTTTTTCTTCCTTTCTTCTGTTTTTACTTTCCAACCCTCACCTAATTTCTCGGTCAATCCGTCTAATAAATCTAATAAAAAATAAATTGTAAAAGTTCAGTGGTTCTATGACGAACTTCGTCCAGAGACTGGAATGCATTAACTAAAAGAATTATATTTTTATTTTGAATTCAGGCAGAACTGGATTTATTTATAATAATCTATAGCTTAGTACCACACACCTCATTTTTAAATAAAACATTTTTATCATTAGTTTTTATTCTTCATAAATATATAATTTCTTTATCATTAATATCAATATAAGTTTTCTTTTTAGAGATGGGCCTTAAATTTCATCTAACTTAGGGCCTCAGCAGGTGTAAGATTGGCCCTGAATACGGGACCTTCACCCATCTATAGTCATCTGGTTTATTTCCTTTCCTGTTTTCTCTCCATGAATTACAAATGATGCAGAGACCATGAACAAATAACGTACCATTTGCTTGCGCTGAACATTGCTATCAGCACGATTTTTGTAAGGACCTTAGTCCTTTCGGTAACACTTAAAATATGCCGACTGTATTCTCTGCAGAGTGGTAAGACCCCCCCCCTTCCCCAAACCCCAAAAGGAAAGCAACATTATTACACTTCATCTGATGGTGAGGCTCCATTTCTGGAAATCTGGAGAGTATTTAATTCCACTCTGTTATAATTACTCCCAGGTCTACTGACCTAAAGTGGTAGTACCTGTTAGGGTTCCAGCTATGAGTCAAATATGTCTGTTTAAAAATTGTTTTTATTCCATAGGACCGTGTGCATCCCTCACCCCTAAAAAAATTAAACTAAGCAAAAAATATGTTGCATGAAGGCTCCAGGGTTCTATAAGAAACACCTGAAGAAGGTCGGAGGGCATATAGGCCGAAACGATAAACAATAAATAAGTAAAGTCGACAGTATGGCCTAATGCCAGTATCAGTCAGACAGCGAGGGATTCTATCCCCTTTTTACTGCATCTGATGTACTATAAGATCCTCACTTTATCGCACATTCCTGTGCTACTTATATGCTGAGTTGGCGAAGGCCGGTATCGAACGCGGAATCTTGTTTGTATTTAATCTGTGTTATTATGATTTTCTTAGTCGGTGGAGCACTTGCATAGGGCTCCTAAGCAAGTGCTCTACCGACTAAGAAAATCATAACAACACCGATTAAATACAAACATACAATGAACGCGATCCCCTGAGGTATAAAATAACCATAGACGGGTTGACATGACGTTATAATCAATCACTTTGTTAGAATATCTATTCTTTTTATCTTTTAAATTGGAAGAGACTACTTAGCCGGTTCAAGTCAAATAGAAAAACCTGCTTTTTGTCTATTCTACGAAGACCGGCTAAATAAGCCTATTATTTAGCCGGTCCTCGTAGAATAGACAAACTTACTTTTATGCTTATTTTACTATCGCTGTAAATATTTTTTATTATGAATGCAAGTAATGTTAAAAATAACAATACAGATTTAACATAAAAGTTTATTTATATTCATTTTTATATATATTTTGTGAAGGATAAAGATACAAAAAAAATTCTAAATGAAAAATATAGATACCGCTAATGACTTTGTGATCAAACGTGAATTTATACATTTTTTTTAAAAACAAATTAAGGAAATGATAAAGGTAAATTTGACTAACATGAATTTTCTCCGAAGTGGAAAAATGGCATTTTCCACTATCAATTGTTAAAACATAAAATTGTAAACCTAACCCCAACAATGAATTCTTGTTATTTATGAAAACTTAATATAATGTCTTTTTCGTTCCAAACACGAAGGGTGTAACTGTAAAAAGTTGTTTACGTTACCTTTTATAAAGAAACGTTAACTATGAAATGCCCGTGTTTATAAAAAAAACAACAAATTTACCCCCCCCCCCGGGGGCGTTTGAAACAAAAAATTTACCAACAATCAGGGAATTATCCGATTTTAATGAAATTTTCAGTGTTGATTTAGCAATGAATGAATTTTATAATGCAGCAGTTATTTTATTTCAAAACTTTTTGATTTTTTTTTTTCAGGTCACTTACCCCCCCCCCCTTATTTTGGGGGCGCAATATATCGGTGGGCTTATGTGATTGATACTTTTTTCTGCATAAAGACAAAAAATCGAAGGTGTGCATAGAATTTTTTTAATGAATCTGCTCTGGTAGTAAATAAGTACCGAAAATCGGAAAATAAAATGAAAATAAAAACTAAAAAAATAATTTTTTGAGATTTTTTAAAATTTATTTATTGATTTTTTTACTCATTTCGATAATTGTTTAATTGTCTATTATCTTATAAAAGAAAAAAATATACATCATTATTTGTTAAAAGGTAGGGTGGGGTGTGGCGCTAAATTTCCAATACAGTTATCAACCAAAAAAATATGGGTGATTGATGTTAAAGGAAAATAATTAACTGAATTATGAAATTTATTCATTGATAAATCAATACTGAAAATTTCATTAAAATCGAATAATTCCCTGATTTTTGGTAACATTTTTTTTCAATCGCGAATGTTACATTTATTTTGTAAACACGGATGTTACGCCATCTTTAAACAACGTTTCAGGCTACACACGATCGAAATTGACCGAAAAAAATCGTTTTAAATGTATTAAAAATAAATTAGATGTGTAATATTATTTTGCTTCTTCTTTTTTGTTACATTATCTCACTTCTTTCGACTTAGACAAAAATTTGACCTTAAATGATCGATTTGATTAATTTTAATTTGTTTTTAAAATGAAAAGCAGCCGAATTCTTGGGTATGCCTAGTGTATTAAGGGGGCACTAGGAGTCCACTGGGGAGCCAAGGGGGCGCTACCCTGAAAAAGTTTTGGAACCACTGGTGTAGATATTGTCAAAAAAAGTATCCACTCTGGTGATCAAGGGAGAGCTGGGCGACGTGTCCGGGTTGCTAAAAATATACATCTTTAGCGACCCACTCCTGCCTTAGATCGGATAACTACGGTGTAACTTTACAGAAACAGGTAACAATTGTTCTGAAGAAGGTGTTAGAATAAAGCTGAAAGGGGACGGCAGCATATTTATAAGTATTGTTTAACCCCCCCCCCCACTCCAACTTCCGTCAGGAGATTATAGATTTTGTCACTTCTTAGCCTCGCGTTCTCAGTACTCACATGCCACCAGACACTTCCTCGGCCGAACCAGCCACTCCCCGGTAAGTCACCTGTCCACCCACTTTTTTTTCACAATATTAATGGAACAAAAAATAATTTAAATTGTTAGGATCAACTCGGATGAAGAAAACTTTGGAAATATCTCTTATGATGAACAGTTGTCTAACTTACCCTATCAGTGAAGATGACCATTTTGGCTTTTTATTGTTTTGATTGCGATAGAGGATGTATTTGTTTTGTTTACCTTTTGTTACAACAATAAATGAAGAGGAAGGGTTTCCATATTAATTTCCTCTAATTAGCTTTGTTCTCTTGTTTGGCAAATGCACTAATTGGACTAAAGCAATCTGGATATATTAGTCCATTCTGACTGGAAGAGATTGGCACCAAGACCTCAATCAAAAATAAGAATAAAAAGATGAAAAAAATGCATCAGTATTTTCCTAAAGACATGGTATCACTCACTGCCTTTTCGTTCTGTGTGAAAAAATATTTTCCTGCTATTGGTCTTCTGGATTAGAACTGTTTGGGATTTTCGGTTGAAATGCTATAATATAACAAGTAGGATATCTGTTCAGTTTAGATGTTAAAAAAAGGAATAAGAAAGAATATGGTTCTTCCTGGAAATTATTTTAGGTAAGTATTAATTGAATTTCATGTTTTTACTATTTATTTCTTAACTATTTCTGGTACAAATGCGGAATAGCACGCAAGAGATAATATTATTAGAATCGCATTTTACGGTTAAATAGCATTAGATTACGGAAACTCCCGAAGTAGCCTAACATTTACTCTAACCCTAACGTCTCAAAGGTATCGAGTATTTCCGTGAAGTGTAACGCTTTTTATACGTAATCTAATGATATTATCTCATGCGTGCTATTCTGTATTAGTACAGTACACAGATTACAACATATTTAGCTATTCAGTAAGAAATCTAATGTTGTGGGAAACTCAGGGTTATGAATATTTTGTCATTCACTGATACAAGCTCAGACGTTTTGCTGAATAGATTTGATTTCTAACTACCCCCCCCCCCTTTTTAACCTACGATTTTTCTATCAACAACACCGAGAAGACAAAAGCCACGAGAATTCAGTGATTTCTATACAAATCCATTTCATCTCCATACAGAAAGTAATTTTCTATTCATTTTATTTATTTATTTATTTATTTATAATGAATGTTGATTTCCTTTTTATCAACCCAAATATTTTCGCTATTCTAGTAGAATATGATGTCTTACGCGCTATGCTGCATTTGTACCGTAATCTGTAGGTACTACCAAAATGGGTCACGTGATCAGTTTAGGCCATATTGAAGGAAGAAACGTGAATATTTTTTTTAACTTTTTAAAAAAATCTCGCAAAAAAGAAATGAACATAAAGAATTGTTACAAAGAAAAACAGTTTCAAAGATCAAATTATCCGATTGGAGAAAAATTACTCACCGTTATCTAGAAAATGAGTAAAACAGTCCGGTTTTTTTTTTTTTTTTACAACAGGGTCAATTTCTTCATTGATATTTTTTAGCAGAATTCTCTATTCATGATTCTGTTACTAAAAAGCTCTCGCATTGAAACTTATAAAAATCTGATATAATTATTCAGACTCTTATCGTTATAGAAAAAAGTAAAAATCGTTTTTGTAGGTACATTTTTTCATATTTCAGAAAATAAAATGGGCGGGGCGGGGTGGGGGTAGACCTCGTAAAAAATATATTTCAGGCATATTTACATTAAAAGGTTAATAATCATGGACATTTACGTGAAAATCGGACCATTAATTGATTTTTCATAGAATTTTTTTAAAATCGGTAGTGATAACTTGTTTTTGGCTACGTTAAATTTCAATTGATTTAACGGTGTAAAAATATAAACATAGTTTTTCGTTAATAATTTTCATTATTTCCGTGAGCTGAAAATATTTTAAATCATCAGGAGTTTTAAAAAAATTTTTTTTAATGTTTCTTCTTTCGAATGGACAAACAAATTCAAGATAATATTAACCTTTATGCAAGTTTCATTGTGTTGAATATTGGGGTGGGGTAAATTTTACAGGGTAAATTGGTGATACCTAGTAATCTGTTATTTAACCGCTTTTTACAGGCTTTTGAATAACAGAATATATCGTTATGTAGGTAATTTAAAATATACTGAAAATGATTAATAAAATTGTATATAACATTTTAATGGCATTTTATTGGCGTTAGCGTGGAGAACCGACGGTTGAAATTCCGGGCATTTGGGTTTCTGTATGTTGGCGGCAAAAAAGATATCGTCTGCTCGCGTGCAGAGGTTCAATATTTACTTTACTCGACTAGGGTAGGATGTGATATAAGTCTCAAGTATGGAATATCCAGCCAGGTATGTAACTGCATTTATAGTTTGAATGTTTTTTTAGTTCTGCATTTATAATAATTTGTTTAATTATTATCAATATCAGAACTGGATGAATATATTTTTTAAAAGAATGTAAGTATTACTGTATTAATCTCCATTTATAAACCTTTGACTTTTTGACACGTTCTGTTTAAAATAGTAACAATTTGAATTATTTATTCTCTCGGTCTGTCTGTCTATATATCTATATCTATATATTAAAAGAATAAAAGTACGTAAGTAAATTTTACCAAGTTATTGCAAATTAAAAGAGCCAAAAACTTATTTATCGTTTGTTTTCTTCAGAAATCTTGGAAAACATTAAAATTATTAGTTTCAAAACGTAAATGAAATACAATATTACTAAAAAATATTTAAATACAATTTTCTTCGATATTGAAAATATAAGAAAAATTCCAAATTTTTTTCAGGAAAAATGAATTCATATATTTTTTTTAGGTAATTTAAATCAAAATATCATATTCGCATCGAAATATGGCGTCATTCTTCTTTTGTTTTCTATTGTAGTAAATATCTTTTTATTTTTCTAATATTTATTTATTGCCTTTAAAATTCTGTAACATTGTGTTTTTTTTTCTCTTTTCATGAATATTTATTAAAACAACAGTCAAAATATTTTTTAAATTTTCATATATGTATATATATATATATATATATATATAACCAACTGCTCCACACGAGCAGGATATGAAACAAAATGAGTTTCTTAAGTTGGGTTGAAGTTTGAATTCATTTTCCTTCTCCTAGACTGGTTATCTAGCCAAGGTTAAAGAGCCCAATCTGCTCTACTTTTTACCCATAGCTGAAGGGACAGTAGTTGAAATCATACCTTTCCCAAATTTCATATATAAGTTAGATCAAAATTTCGGTACGACAGCACCTAACACTTTCTTTGAACTTAAAAAAAAAAAATTTAAAATTGTTACTTATTTTAATTTTGGGGGCAGAACAGAATCTAAACATACATTTTAAAAAATCTATGAATTTCTTAAATATAGCAATGAAATAAATGCTAAAAAAGTGCATTATTTCAGGAGAGAGAAGAAAGCAGCAAAAACAAGTTAAACAACCAATAATATTTCTCATCCACATCGTCTAATAACATTATTTAAATCATTTATCACTTTGATAATAAAATAATATAAGGCTTATGAATATTATAAAAAAATCTATAAAATATTAAACCCATAAAACGTTTATAAAATCTAAATTCTTATTGAAGTCATTATCCTCATTCCATGTGCAGCAGATTGAAGAAAAAAACCAAAAAATATTCATAGACATTATTAATTATTGATCAAACAAGATTCCATAATAACTAAAGAATCTGCAGAATATGTTACCATTCATCTTAAATCAAGTGCCAAGCAGACATAGGATTGGCCAAATATTTTACAAGCACATTTTAATTTTTCAAAATCGATTATTATATAAGAATAAATGATGAAAAAATAAATTCCTCAAATTTAAAATCATCTGTCAAATTATGATGTTTTTTAATGACTTTCTTTACCATTTTGTTTCTATAAATAAGGAATTTGATTTCTAACAAATGTATTTTCAAATCTCCTTTATTCAAAATCTTTATCCAGATAATTTATCACAAATTAATAAATGTCATTAGATTCCCTACAACTCTTTATCTCTACACTTTCCTTTAAAATTGTTTTAATGAGAAATGACTGATGAAAAATAATTAATAACCTATTTCTAATTATTTTCGTATAATACATATATATATATATATATATATATATATATATATATATAATGCTAAAGCTGAGATTATCACCTTTTAATGTCTAAAGGTTTTTTTCCTGGTTAGTTTATTTACACGAAAGTTATACTAAATTGTTCCTTAGTTTTAGGATTGTTATGTTTGAAAAAAATTTAATTGGTTCTAATTAGTCGTAATTTGCTGTTAAGTAAAAAACTGACCAATCTCTGTCATAACTTCTGTATATCACTCTTTTCCTCTCTATGTCTCTCTTGATTACACCCTCATTAAATGTGTTAGTCTATCTAGAGAGTAAAAGAAAGAGGAATTAAGAGAGACATTTAACAACTCACTTTTCGTTTTTGAATGAATAGCAGACAACATTTTGGCAGACCCTACTCTTTTCCCTAATCCCAATTATCTAGCGAGAGCTTAATGGGTGACCCAATGGGTCACATTTTGTCTAGTATATATATATATATAAAATCATTTGTAAAATATTTACTATTTCAATAGTGTGTGTATATATATTATATATATATACACACACAAGATTTTCCTTAATTTTGATTTAAATCTTAAAAGAAAACGGTTTTGATAATTATTATATACTGATATGTTTTGTTAATCATAGTGGTTAAAAACTATTATAAAGATTATAAACTTTGTGTGTATAAATTAATAGCCAAGGCAAGGGCTAGTTTGTTTCTCATATATAGTGAAGCAGCATAATATTAGGTTAAAATTTAGGCATTACAAAGTCACATGATAAGTGAGTACATATGGTAAGTATTTCTTTTTTAAAAAAACTGAGAAGTAGAAATCACAGAACTATTATTTATAATGTAAAAGGATTCTAAATAATAGGAATGGTAAGATCATTCTACCAATGTTTTGGATAATTTTAGGCATTTCCTTTTCTTATACAAGACTGAAATTATTATTCATTTGTTATACCTCCTTGGGCATTTCCCCTTTTTACTATTTTTTTTCATCAGTCTTAAAAAAAATTAAAGAATCTTTGCACTGAACATATACAATAATAATATACAGATCAAATTCTATTTAGTAATTTATCCAATAGGTCCCAAAAATGCCCTCTCAAATTCTTTTTCTAATTATTTCTGAAGTCATCCAATTCAAATAACACCCTGTCACCATTACTCCCAGATCCACTATGAGTTAAATATTTTTTACACTATTGCTGCTTCTGGTTTAGCAATTTGTTGCAAAAATATATTACTCTATTTGCAAAAAATCCAATTGGTTAATAAGCCTAGTTTTTCAAATCAGCCTTGACAGAAAATTTCCAGTTCAAAGAGAAATACTAAAAGAAATGTCTACTGTAATTAGAAATTCTATTAATTATTTTGAAAGTTTCAATTAGATCACCTCTCATTCTTCTTTCTAGTAAAGTAGTTAATCCTAATCTCTCTCTCTCTGTGCAGTCAGGGCCAGATTAAAGCAAATAGGGGCCTAAGACCTGAGAACATTTGGGGCCCCCAACCACTGCTTACAAAAAACCTTATTGGAAAGTAAATGAATATAGGCCTACACATCAAGCAATGTTGAGATTCTAGCATCATTCTATGCTGACATCTAAAAAACAGATGACACCCAAAGAAAAAGAAATGTATTTAATAACAATTAGATTATATCATATGACTTTGTACAGTTGTCAGAATACACTGTGCACCTCTGCAGAGGGGTAAAATCCCACTTATGGAGCCACCTAATGGCCCTGGGTGGTGACACCACAAATAGATGAATCCATGTCTTCTTCCATTTATGGGTAAATATTAGACTGGGTTATTTAGCCATGGCTAGGTAACCAATCTAGGAGAAGGAAAAACTATGAATTCAAACCTGCTTTACTCTGCTAAAATTTGACCTTTTGTCACATCTTGCCAGTGGCAGGGGTTTGGGTGAATACATACATTCATTTGTGTATTTGTTTACTCGTTAGATGTGGTCGATGGACTATGATAAAGCCTAAGACTGTGGTGTACTTAGCCTTTATGTAAATCGGGCACTGACTGCTATGCTCAGACTCTTGATTTCTTATAATTGTTTCCTTCAGGAGGCGCGTGATGTAATGGTTAGAATCATATGAAATGGTCTAGGTTCAAATCCTGAACAAGGCTGTTTGCATTTCACATAGCTCTAATACCCTCTGAAAAGGTATGCATCCAACTACTTTTCCCCTGGCTATGGATAATTAGTGGGGCAAACTGGGCTCTTTTACCTTTGCTAGGTAACTAGTCTATGAGAAGGAAAACTATGAGTTCAAATCTGTTAGACTCTGCTTAAGAAATTGACCTTGTGTCGCATCCTGTTCATGTGGAGGGGTTGGTGTATATATATATATATATATATATATATATATATATATGTTTTCTTTTAAAACCTTTTAATAAACATATTGGATATGATTTACTTGAACAGTAATCACTTTTTTTGTAAGTTCTGTCGTAATTAACTAATATTTGGGTTTTTTAAATGGACAGACTCATTAATTAAAATGTAAAAATAAAATTTTGATTGGAGAAAAAAAAAAGGAGCAGAAAATATTTAGCTATGCAGTATATCGTCTTTCATTATTTATGCTAAAAAAAATTTTAAAAAATCATTCCTATTTAATAAGCAAATATCTACAGCACATTTTTTATCTACAAAAATCATTAATGAATTGGTTGTGCATATAGACAGATTACATAGAATGGGGGAACTAGGGAGGCAAGACATTTGCTATTTTTGAAGATTATTAGTGTAACAGGAAATGTGAATATTCTTAATCTTGAAGTTTTGGGCAAACACATTTTTTAAATTTTGTTCCTCTCATTTTTTGTTGAAAAGTTGAGATGTTTTGAAGTTGACAGTTTTATAAAAAAAAAATTCCTGGTAGAATTTGAGCAAATTCATCGTTGAAATGGTGGTGCAATCTTTAAAATGGATTTTTTGCTGAGGTATATGCTAATTTGAGACAAAATATGCCTATGACTTCTAGGGTAACTGAAAAGGTTCAGTAATATATTTTTATGATGAGTTCAGTAAAATTTGACATTTTAAGGTAATGCCTTTGAAAAAAGTATATTTTTATGGTAAGAAATACCAGAATGGATTCTGTATATCTGGAAATATAAAAACACAGAGGTAGAACATACTACTCATATATATATATATATATATATATATATATATATTCTAAAAAACAAACAACCTACATATCTTTTTAAGGTAATTTTATTTAGTTCCCCACCAGCTATTTGGAAAACATCCATAATCAAAATTTTCTAAGATTTGTCACTTAAGTTGGTTTCCAGTATTTATTTACTTCGCCTCCCATTTATTTGGGTATGACACAAGGTCGTTTAATGTGGGACCACCTACGAACCGAAGCTCATGGAATTGTAGGCAGATAAAATGCATAGATCCCATTGGCATTCACCCTAAAGTGGGACACTGGGCAATAAACCAAGCCCTGCCTCCTTTAAATCAAAGAGGCAGGTGTTGCCTAGGGAGATGGCTCCCTGGGATCACACCATTAATCTTACTTTACTGCTCCAGAGGCCAAAGCCACTGCCCCCCCCTCCCGAAAGGCCGGGTGAATGCGCTTCCATGCTTACATATATTTACCAACTCTCTCTGCACAAGCAGGATGTGACACAAGGTCCAGATTTTAAGTTTTAAATTCAGTTTTCCTTCTCCTAGACTGGTTGCCATTCCAAGGTTCAAGAACTCAGTCTGCCCTACTATTTACCTATTGCTGGAGGAAGAATAATTCCCAAGAGTATTAGTGCTATGTGAAATGCAAACAGCCTCATTGAGGATTTGAACTCAATTTGCCATGTCCATTTCCTATGAGAGTAACCATTACTACAATGAACACCTCCAAAATCTAATAATGCTTATATAATATTTCAATAAGAAGGGATAGATTCTGTATGTAGACAAATGTTCATTTTCCCAAGCTTTAATATTTTGAACAAGAGGAAAAAAAAATTTTTCAAGTAAACATCCTTCATACATTTTCTGATGAGATCATTATTAAAGGAAACCGTTAATATAATCTTTGAATGTAAGCAAAAACAAATCTGAAAAATATACAAGATTGTTTGCAAGTTTTCTTCTTTTTTTTTTATTTAAAATTTTTTATTTATTTTATGAAATGTTAGCAAGTACCTATTTTCATTTTTTCCCCTACACTATTACAAAGATCTGGACAAATATATTAAATGTCTGTATTTTTTTTAGATGAGGCTTGATGTGAATAATTTTGATCTTTCAGTCTGTTGTCCTCATCTTTGTGATATGCATGAACATGACAGAGCAGAAATATAGAAACAAAAAGTTCTGAAATTTCTTATTAAGCAAAAAGAAATATAAACACAGGATATTTACAAATCAGAAACTATCTTTTCTCCACAAGTTTAATATATTTGAATAATTTTGATGTTTTGTTGTCCTCATCTTTATTGTGGTATGTATAAACACAATGTTATGGATGCTGTATCCTCCAGCCTTCCATGTATCCGAGCATAGTAATGACCCAAACTTTTTTTTTTTCTTTTGTTTCTAAATGATTGTGATTCTTCTTGTCACACATATCAGAATGATAGACATGCAAAAACAATGATGTCATTATTTGAATGAGAATCTTCAAATGTTCTTTGGCACCTATTTGATCAACTGTCAAACTACTAAAAATGATTTCCCAGGTTGGGTCCTTACTATGCTTGGATACACAGGGAATACCTGAGGAAATCCCAGGGATACAGCTGACGAAATGTTGTGTTTATACATACCACAATAAAGATGAGGACAACAGTCCAAAGCATCAAAATTATTCAAATATATCAAAAGCTCAGTCGGTAGAGCATTCGGCTAGAAACCACAAGGTTCCTAGTTCGATCCCGGTCCTCGCTAACTCAGTATATGAGTAGCACAGGGATCTGTAAGGAGCTGATGGTAGGTGTGGCGCTCCTCCTCAGACGCAAATAACAATCTCCTTTGTCTGGTGCTACTGAAAAGGGGATAGACTTCCTCGCTGATTGGCTGATACCGACATTAGACTGCCCTGACGACTTTACTTTTTTTTATATCATCTAATAAGAAATTTCCAAACTTTTCTTTTTCTATATTACTGTCCTGTC